>CM073779.1:442101-606467 GCA_037158775.1 Hetaerina titia | reverse complement strand
TAAATAAAATTAGAGAGATTAAGCATAAAACAGATTTAAGATGTCCTTTTTCCATGACAGATAATTTAGAATATTATTACCTGACTGTGCTAAGAGGAAAAAGTATTTCATGTGAAAAATAGTCTTAGTGTGTTATCTTAAATCCCCCCTGCCACACACCTTAGTGGTGACTTGCAGGATACCATGTAGATAGATACATATTACGTTATCTTCCATACTGTAAATGGAATAATACATGACCAAGAACCTAACCAATTTTAATTTTTGTCTCACCTACTTGCTGTTACTCAAGCAGGAGTAACTAATTTGTTTCGGTGTGATGCACACCAAATCACATAGGTACATGAAAAAGGACAAGTTTGAACAAAAAATATTTTTGCTACTTAAAGTTTTCAAAGTGGACACTACAATCTATCATTTAAAATTAAAAAGTAAAGCAACTGATTAATTTTTTAGAGTTAAATTATTGTTAATCAATCAGGTTAGTTAGATTTATAATGGAAACAAGCTACCAAATGGTAGAGCGACAATTCCCTTCTCTCTCCTTACAAAACACAACCCAACATCTGACATTACTTGTAAAGTAAGTCCCTCTTCAATTGTCTATAATTCCTTCCTCCCTTCATTTTGTCTACCATTTCTATCCTATTCCTGCCCTTACCTCTCTTGCCCCTCCCCTCTATCCCAGCCTTCAGCATCCCATTGCCAATCAAAATCTAATGCATCCACCTTTCCTACTTTCTTTTTTATTTATTCCAACAATTGTCTCTCATCCCCACCATACATTTCTTTTTACACTTCCTTGTTTGTTTTCCTTTCTGCCAACTTCATCTTTTTCAGGAAACTATTTATGGATAAAGTGCCTTGAGACTCAGCCATAAGTATTGACAATGACCATAAATTCAATAAAATGCATAATTAATATCTAAATAAATACAAACGAATGGCAGAAATTTATTATAAAAATGTTTATTTATAAACAATTTAAAAGTAATAAATTGTATATGATATTTTAAGAATTGCCACACTATTAGAATAAACTGAATAATTCAAATACATGGAGAATATTTTGCTTAGGGTATGTACCATTGACAATCTACTTATGACGGCAAGTGAATACATTTTTTAAAAAGTTCTGGACATTCAATACATAAAAACAATTATTTTTTTGAATTTACTTGTAAACTTTGAATATGTTTATATAAATAGTACAACACAGCAAGATATAATCCAACCTCTTTAAATGTTCTTGTTTTAGTAATAGCTACAATACTTGAAGACACACAAGGAAAACATTCAAGTACTTGGTATTCACAAAAAATTTGAAAGTGGCATACATATACAGTGCATCACAGTCATGAAAAACACACCAATAAAATACATTTAATATCCTCATTTCAGTTAGCTTCAATTGAATTGAGTGAATCATAAGCATTTCTCACATAGTTAAAAACCTTCCTGTAGGAGACTTAAAAAAATTCCTTTATAAAATAGCGACTTCATTTTGAACCATCAGGAGCTGTGTCCATGAGCACATAAAATAAAAAAAATTCCCAAATTTACCTAAAAATCTCTTCCATACAATTTCAAAATTAGGCCCTGATTGATGGACACACTTCTCTTCTGTTGAAGCCAAGACTTTTATTTGGCAGATATGTCAGTTGGTGGGTGATTAGGAATGAAAGACTAGATTCTTACATGGGAAGGAAAATTGAGCAGGACACATTCCTTCATAAAACTTGACATGGAACAGTTTTAAGCATGATTCTCTGTAATTTCTCCATTGCAAAACCAATAAAATACCTCAACTAAACTCATGGTTTCGCTACATATTTATACCATGGTTATTAAGGATTACCCCACATCTTAAAATCATAGTTCCGAAATAAAAGATATTTATGGTCTTTAACCAACTTTAACTGGAACTTTACCAAGCACGCTACAATTGGTTTGGTAACTTGTACTAGTAATTCAGAAAAAATGCATTTCATTCTGGAATATATACATGAACAACAATTCTAAGGTAACAGTGTTTATTGAAATAACTCTATTAGTACTCAATTTCAGGCTAGAGTCATTTGCACAATTAGGGATATTTCGGTTATTTGGAAGGGGTTAGGACATTTAGAAAATAGGGGAAGGGTGGAGAGAAACCCAGCATCGGCATTAACCTACCCCTGATGAAAGGTTCCAGGGGGTCCACAGTTAATCATCCCAACTGATGGACGGTACACTTGAAATTCTCTCCACATGGAACCCCAGCAGGAATCAGGATGCCACTGCGAAACCCGGGCACCTCTGGAATTAGACCCCAAGACCTCCGGGCAGGAGGCTAGCACATTAGCCATTGAACCATCCTGATCTTCAGAAATAATTCTGAGGGTGATAGATTTACTGCAGTTTTTTTTGAGGAGGCAACGGACAACTGAGGTCATTTGTGCCATTAGGGATTGATGGGTAAGAAGGGTTGAGAGAAACCCAGAGTCAGCATTAGCCTACTCTTGTCGAAAGCCGCCAAGGGGTCCACAATTTAACTTCCCATCCGACACATCCCATCGTACTCACTTTAACTGCTTTCCAGAAAACACCTCAAGTAGGGATTGAGATAACACTGAAAAATATTTGTCTCTAGGATTTGAACCCAGGTCCTCTTGGTGGGAAGCCTGTGCATTAACCTCCGCACCAACTCAATCCCCGATTTAATGCATCTTCACATCTAAAATCACATATGGATGGTGAAGTATCCCAGTGGGCCTAGTTAGATTAAACACATCTAGAAATAATGGATTTATATGAGAACTCTTGTGTTAAGTGAGAGCAAATTCCTTCATACTTTTTGGCCAGTCCCAAGTGAATACTTCTACCCTCACCTTTGTATGCATTCTTATAAACAATATATTTTACCTTTAATGCCCATTCACTGGTAAATTAGACATCTATTTCATGTAAAGTCATTTAAAAAAAGGAACTGTTCGTCTTAGCAAGTTGGGTTATCCAGTTGTTGCATGAATATCAATCAGGTTGACTTTTCCTCATTTTTAGTTAATGAACATGATGTGATCATAGTCATCACATTGATATTTTACCTATTCATACTCCAAATGCAAACGACCTAATTACCTACACGCGTAGGTAATGAGGGTTCCTGTACTTTTGAATGACACACATTCACATTTTTCCCATGTTAGCAAAATGCCTAGTTACATAATCATATAGAATACCGTCGAAAAGAAAAAGAAAATTTTAAGCCTGGAATCTATCAATATTTGCCAACATTGATCGAATGGCTCGAGCCCTATGCTCCAGTTCGCGCATCTCTGACAAGTTCTGCTGCATTTCTTCCTCTGTCATTATCTCACCATCACTATTTTCATTGAGAGAGCCCACAGGGGGAGGGGGCTCATTCATGGCTCCTCCTCCCTGTGCGTTACTCTCATCCTCCCCATCCCCTATGTCCTCCTCCAGACCAAGATCTATCATTTCAAAGCTAACTTCATTGTCTACTTCACTGCCGTCAAAGCCCACAGCTTCATTTAATGCTGCAGGCTGAGGGACTTCAGGTTTGGGTATACTGATATGGAATGGAGCAACTTTAGCCAGCTTCTTGTTCCCCGACGGCTGGTATGAAGTAGATGGTGATTCATTTTTTTCCTCAGCGAAGTCATCTGAAGAAAGATAGAATAATTACAATTTTGGACTGCACCATATTATTAACTAATAATAACCTAAAATATTAACTAAATTAATGAAATTACTCCAAGTCTCCAATGATGCCTAGTCGATGAATGCTTCTTTTTTCAGTAGTTTCTGTTGCGGAGGCTGCTATGTTGGCAACAGTTCGATTCCCAGTCTTGGAGGTGTATTCAGATCAAAGGTGATAGTTTGATCTTGAAGACAGTCCAGGGCTGGAACTGAAACTGTTGCCAACAAAGCAACCTTTGCAACAGAAACTATCAGAAGAGGAATTGAAGCCTTCATGCTTTATAAGGAAAAATAAATGACAAAATAGGATGTCCACCACTGCTGCTCTTGGACATGCTTCCCATGCAATTGGCCAAATACATATTCCTCATAAAATCAAATGTTCCACTCGCTCAAACTCCGGATGTCAATAGCTTATTAACTTAGAAAAAGTTCTTCATACATGAAACATCCATTGTCCAGCCACAATGTTTCAAAATCATGACTGTCCAACAAATGTTGTGAAAGCTGTAACACATTTTTCCTTCAGTGAATGCAATAGCCTGTTTCTCTCACCATGAAACCACAAGAATTCTGAGACAGTATTTCCCAAAATTTAGTCAGCACATTATATTCCTAGAATATCAAAACCCATCCACAAGAAACATTCACTAATATATCAAGAATATACAATATACACTCTACAATCCTTTTGTATGCATGCCATCCTCCAAATGCCAGATATGAAAAAACAGGGAAAGGGAAGCATTCACAGAAATTCTAGAAATCAGTGACTGAGGCATGTAAACTAAGGAAGTACATACAGGGTTCGTCCGGAAAATAAGTGTACTGAGCTCAGGAAAAAAATTTATTACACTTTTACATATCTTAAGCTAATATTCCTCAAAATAGGACCCTTGTGAGTCGATACACTTGTTCCAGCTGCGTTCCCATTCCTGGAACGCTCCCGCGAAGGCATCATCGGGAACCTCTCGAAGACACGTCTTCACGGCCTCTTTGACGGCGTCCAAAGTCCCGTATCGCGTTCCTTTCAAACTCCTCTTTATCTTCGGGAACAGAAACGTTCTCTAAAAAATGTGGATAATTTTTGCAGTGATCTGCAAGTTGTGTCGCGATTTCCAAACGATTGGGTCTTTGATCATCACTGAGCACTTTCGGCACCAACTTTGCACAAATTTTTCGCATCTGTAATTGGTCCCTAATAATCTCGTGCACTATTGTTTTTGGCACATTACACTGCTCTGCTATCATCCGAACACTAAGACGACGATCAGAGTTCAGTACACCGCGAATTTTTCGCACATTTTCGTCGGTGAGTGTCGTTGATGGGCGTCCAGGCCGTGGTTCGTCGTTGACCTCTTCTCTGCCCTCCACGAACATCTTGTGCCACCGAAAGATCATGTTTCTGGACATGGCTGACTCCCTGTAAGCCTGGTTAATCATACCGACAGTTTTGGTAGACGATTTCCCAATTTTTACTGCAAATTTGATGGAATAACGCTGCTCCAAAAACTTCGGCATCGCGTTCCGTGACGTGGGCCGAGCATGGAGGTTCGCGTTAACAGAGCTCCTCACTACACCACAGCTCAGAGCCGACTGCCTTTTTCAGTGTCGCTTGCCAACATACCCCCCTCCAATCGCAGCCCGTCAGAGCGGTGCTGGGCGCGCCTGGAGCGGCGGGAAAAAATCAGTACAATTATTTTCCAGACGAACCATGTACATACCAAATAAAAATACCTATAAATGGGCATATATAGTATATTAATTAAAAGTGGAAACACAAGAGAGATGGTGTACACTCACATAAGGAAGAAGCAGCAACAGCAGATGCACGCTCTAATCAGGACAAATCAGCAGAAATCATGAGTGGAATCATCTAGGTGCATATAAAGTCATGTAATACTCATACAATTCCAATACTACCATTGTTATTGCAACAACTGTCAGTTTAAGATCCTCAATTCAATGGTTACCAGGGTGATCCCTAATCTGCCTCACTCTTTCCCTTTTCTCAAAATCAGTGGGCCACATGATTTTTCACTCAGTGCATGAATGAAGATCATTATCCTTACTCATATGGCAGCCATGACTACGAGGTCAGTGAGGATACTCAAATTTTACTTAGCAAGATCATTTCTCATGCCAGAATAAATGATGGAAACACACAAATATATACATGGGTTAATTCTCTCTCACTTGGATCATTCTTCCTCTCCTATTCTCTAGTGACTGCAGGATGATTATGTTAATGCTGTTGTAATAGATAGGGTGCAGAAATGAAATGAAGCATAGTGCCTGGCCCCATCCAAAACCTACTTTACATGGTAGGCTACTGATAACGAGAATAATAAGGAAATGACAACACTTTGTTAAAAATTGGCATATTATAGTTTGTCTGGATTTTTAAGCCTGCAACAATATTTAAGATTAAAGAAAAGTCCAAAAAGTTCCAGAAAATACACCAATGAGTCTTCTAACAGTTCATTGCAACAATTTAAGAGGGTAAAAATCATTCGCATTGACCGGGATCCTGGTCAATGCGAATGATTTTTACACTCTTAAATTGTTGCAATGAAATGCATGTTAGCGGATGACTCCGTTAAAAGTTACTGTTGCGGCATCTCCCGCAGTTTCTTGAAAATTATTCTAACAGTGTTTATTTTTCTAAAATCCTTGAACTTTATAGCAAACTTGCCTTGAATGTGAATAAACATACAATTTCCCATTTCACACTCACAAAATGCACTACACAACACACAAAAAGGTATTCTAGTTTGACAATATAATAGAATTTCCTGCTTATTCCATTACATCAAATTGTGTGTGTAGATGCGAAAGACCATAGACTCAGGATGTCTTTACCAAAGTTTCATTGTATCATATGCATTCTTCATATTTTCCTTCCTTTAGCTTTTACCACTAAAAATGGTTTTTATTCACCAATGACTACACTAAATAGTGAGCCATCAGCAGTTGGCTGAGAAGAGTTGCACCTACACACTACTATGGCTGTGGGTGCAAATCTTTGTGGTCGTCAGTATTTTACAATTTTCACTTTCACTATATAGGACTGTAAGCAGAGTAAAATCATATTTCTCTCTCTCATTTACCAGGAAACAAAACCCTTGAATACAGATGCCTTTGTTATATCCATGCATACCTACACCTAATGAGGTGTTTGAATCAAGTTTTGTTGATGGTTAACCCTTTCCTCGTGCAGAACTCTACTGATTTCTCATTGTGGTCATTCCTTGCTGCAAATCCATAGTCCCCTACCCTATCCCACTACCATGGCTCCCTTCCCTTACCTTTGCAATCCATTCATCCATCACTATTCAATATTTCCTTCCAGGAATGTCAGCAATCATTTCCTCTAATTGATTTTATACCCTGTCAACTTTTTCCTCCCTAATATTACTTCAATTAATGTAGACCAGAACAATGATTAAGTAAACTGGTACTAGCAGTTTTTATGGGAGGCGACCGACAGGTAAGGTCATTTGCACCATTAGGGATGGTTAGGAAGGGAAGAGTGGAGAGAAACTCGGCATCGGCATTACCTTACTCTTGTTGAAAGGCACCAAGGGGTCCGCCGTTTGACGTCCCATCTGACGAATGTCATACTCACACTAAGTGCTCTCCACAAAGCACCTCAAATAGGGATCAGGATACTGCTGAAAAATATTTGTTGTCTCCAGGATTTGAGCCTAGGCCCTCTCAGTGGGAAGCCTGTATGTTAGCCTCAGCACCACCCTGATCCCCAAGTCAATTGGTCAATCTTTAATTTCTACAAATAATATTCTACCACTTGCCTACTCTATGGTTACTACAATCCATCCAACCTTTTTGTACATTGCTAAAGTCATCCCTCGCTGGCTCTCTACCCCCGGTATATTGATTTATAACTCCAGTAATTCCTGCCATCCTTCCATCTCACCCTGCAGAGCCCTAAAAAACTATAATTACTAACTCTAACTGGTTAAGAATTCTTCTGTTTTCTCTACTGCTGCTGTATATTTAACTTAGCAAGGATGGCGTGAGAAGATGACTGTGGAAGCATTACCTTCCCTGTTACCAGGCTTGACTCATGGCTCAATTAGTGTCATACTAAGATTCATTGGGCCTATCATAGTTTCATGGGATAATCAATTGAGGTGGTTTCCCATTGCCTTCCTCAAAGGTGTATTTAAAGTGACACCATCACTCACATAGCCACCACACTAGTAGTCAGACGCCTTTGCAGATACCTTGCTGAAACAGATGCTACTTGGACCACCTTTGTTTGGTTCCTACCCTTCAATCCATTTGTCATGGCTGATCCTGGCAGGGGTAATATCATTGCTTCCAGCAGCACAGCTCTAGGGGCCATCAGAATGAACATGCCCTTCCACCACATGAAGGTTGTAAGGGGAGCGAATTGAAAAATATACTTAATATCACAAACCTGAATGTAAAAGTACAGTGTACTGTTCTCATACACTGTACAAATGTACAGTTTAAAAGAACTCATGGAAATTAAAGATGTTTTGATACTTTTGCACTCATACATTTTTGATAAATTTAAAACGGAGACCATGAGTAACTGTGAATTCCCTACCTTATACTATATTCTAGTACCCAAGGATTGTTAGCCAGAATTGCCATTAAATTGAATACCTTCTGAATTCTTGCTATTCTCTTTTTCACTCTCTGAATGCTTTTCTTCGGAGCTGCTTGATTCCAGCGACTCAGTTTTTCTTTCATCAAATGACAGTTCTTCTAAACAAAAAGAAAGCAATCATCATAATTAGGTCAAAATAAAAATATAATCATCTCTAAATTTGACTAACATCTGTACAATGTATCAAATTAGTTTTTTTTTACATTATTCATGTGCTAAGCACTTATATTTTTATAATAATGAAAAAATTACTCATACAATTCAACATGACATGGCTAGCATAAAATAAATTATCCCAGAAATGTATTATAATTAGTAAACATAACCAGTCTATGTTTTTAAGAGGGTTGACAATGATAAAATATTTCCTTCTGAAGAATGCTAATGAGACAAATAACAAGAGAAAGAGATAAGAGATAAATAAGAGAAAAAGACAAATAACAAATCAAAAATAAGGCATCTAAAAATGATTAGAATTTTTTAAACTCCTAGATGAATGGGCTAAAAAAGCACACGGAGACCAAGTTGTAATCTGGTCCCAGTGTTTCATGAATATATGATTCACCATTACTAATAAGAGTTTGGGAGAAGTCATATTATAACAATATTCCAGGAAACACATGTACATGGTTCATAGTTTACATCTAACGATACAGAAGACACAGCTCCTCAGTAAAATTGACTTGAACGGTGGTACCAACTCTGCATTAAAACAAACATGACCTACCCACACTATTCCAAACAAGTTACACCATGGCGTATATGTTTTTGGGGGAGATGTGAAAGTCAAGAGGGTACTACTTGGACTATTGGACTACTGATTGGAAGGTCCAGGTTTGATTCCTGGAGATTTCACTGGGCACTTTCCAACTTTAACCCAAGTTGTATGATTTTTCAGGTACCAGACATCCTGGGAGACCATAGGCAGCACAGGGAAAGGAACTAGCCCCCTACCCTATTACGTCAATTTCAAATGTCATTGGGTTTAGTATTGGGTGAACTCCACCATCACCTATCCAACCAACATTTGGGTTGAAAACTGTGATTTGGTTTGGTATATGGGTCATTCAATAATTCCTTCAAATATAGAAGAGATGGCAATTGTAATATCATAATAGGTTTACCTTCAGTAAGCCTCATCTCTTACTAGACTGCTGTGAAGGTTTCAGCTATATCTATCATGTGGTTTCATTTTCATATTCCATAGAAGCAATGGACTCTTATTTAGAACATGGAAAAGAACGAGTTTTATGTGGCATTAAACACTTATATTTAAAAGGACCTACGCCAAAAGAGATCAAAGCCTAGCCGGATGAAGTTCATGGCACATCTGCTCCTATGCTTGCGACTGTTTACAATGTAAATGAGTTTAAAAGTGGACGTACATCCACAAATAATAAACATCATTCAGGATATCCAGAGGAAGTGACTTCCTTTAAATGATTGGCAAAAACATTTAATGACAATATGATTATGAGTGATCAACGAGTCAAAGTTCACGAAATGGTTGAGACTACAGGCATTTGACAAGGTGCACCATTTTCAATTTTGCACAAAAAATTGGGTAAGAAAAAATTTCATCAAGATGGGCACTGTGTTAGCTCTCAGTGAAAAAGAACAGAATTGAGTGGTCAATCCGTCGAGTGGTTTGGGACTTTTCCATCCCATTCCTGATGAGTTTCTGCATCGATACATGACTGTTAGTTTTCTGGCAACGGCATTTTCATCAGACTAATAATGGATTTTATTGTAAAGTGCTCCTCTCATTGATCACATAGGCTCCTGCAGATGAGAGTAGTATTGGTCTTGCACACATCTCCTGTCAGTCCCAGAATAAGTAAGAAAATATTTTTTGCCACCTATTGCAATGTCAAATGGCTATTTGATAATTTCCAATTAATGTTATTATTTCTTTTGATTCTTGAGATAGAAATTATTGTGGACATCCTATTTCAAACAAAGGTGGTCAGTCCAGCAAGAAATGAGCGTTAACATAGCCACGCTGTAAATCCTTAATTATGCCATGAAATTAGTAAAAAGTTAAATTGGTCAAATTTATTTTAAATAGTTCAAGCCAATATGAATTAAACTTTGTCAAACTATGGATGAAAACTTTACAATCATTTGATAATATGCAACTAAATGACATCAGTATTATTTCATAAAAATTATGCCTTTCAGAAAAAAATGAAGTAGTTCTTCTGAAGGCTACTGCTCTCATACGTGGGGTCATAAAAATAAAGAGGTAATTAGACTAATTAAAGTATAAATTAATATCTCCTTGTATGTAATTAGTTTTTGTCGATATTAAAAATGTTTTCTACAATGTTTTGTAGGTTGTATATATCAAATTTAGATCATAAATAGTACACCACTAATTCTTCTTCATTTTGGTAAAGGTGCTAGATCATTAAGAGCAATATGAAACACATTTGAATGTAAAACAGAGGAATAAATAAGAAATCCTCAAGAGACAACTGCTGCTGTAGTGGAGTGGAAGGTTGCTGTAATGGAGTGGAAGGTTACTGTAGTGGAGAGGAAGTCTTCCACAGCATAAGGGAAGGCTGGAGCAGGAGTGAAGCACTACAGGGGAGAGAAAATTCAAGAATGCAAGAATGAAGCAAAACTTGCTCATTTGTGCTTTCTTTGATCGATAATCTCCCCTCGCTGCTCTGCCATTTTGATTCGGGGTTGTACTAGAACATCCAGGATTCATCTCCAGCTATGACAGAGTTAAGAAAGTCCAGCTCAAACCCTACAATTCTTGACAGCGTGATACTCCAAGTTCCTTCTGGTCTTCCATCAACACTTCGGAACAAGCTTTGCACAGACCTTGCGAATTTCCAGATCCTCGGTCACTATCCCATGTACCGCAAATATGGACATGGGCAGGGTGTAAGCAATTTGCTGAATGCTCAATCGGCGGTCAGAATGCAAAACTTCATGCATCCTAATCACGTTTTTGTCGGTTCTGACCATTGTTGGACATCCAGAATAGGGCATGTTAACGACCTCCTCCCGGCCCCCCTAGAACACCTTGTGCTACCTCTCAAACTGTGACCTTGACATGCAGTAATCCTTGAAGGCATCTTGAAGCAATTGGAATGTTTTGGTTGCATTCTTCACAAGCCGCACACAAAACTTGATGGCGCATCACTGTTCACGCGAATGATCCATCAAAGTTGAAAAGCACACTTCACACAGAGGCACATTTCTCTGCTTAGAGCAAACTGACAACTAGCTGCGTTGGAAGAGCAGACACCCCACCACATTTCCTGACCAGTTTTACTGCGCTGCCATGAATAGTCGCGCCACAATAAAATTATGCCCATTACTTTCATAATGGACCATGCATATCATATTGATTATCAGATGACACCAGTCATTTATAACAAAACTGAGTGGAACTTATTTGTTTTAATTTTTCAAATCCATCATGAAGTTGCATAAAGTTGAGCCGAGGATCATAGAATTAATTTTATTACATACCTAATTGACATGGCTTTCAAACTTGAGAGAGGATAAACTATCACATCAAAGTATTTTACATTAATTTGATTTTCTAATATTTAAAATTAGATTTTTTTTCCTTTGGGGATGTTTCGTTAACACCTCAACCAGCATCCCTTATTTCACTTTAAATTAACATTGCTGTAGATTCTTAAATATTTAATTTTAATTTATTTCTTTGGAATAATTTGGTCAGATCCTTTAGTTCTTTATTTAGGCTGTTACAAATAGTGAAATACTCTTTAACAAACACCAATGTATCAGCTACCACCATATTGATAAAAACATCTTTATAGCACTTTTAAATGAACAAAAAATAAAACATGTCATTTTTGTATGACATAAATAAAAGTCACACCAAAACAATTCCTTGAGGAATATATATTTTTCTTAATTTTGGGAAATACTTTTACTTTCCTTTTTGTGATTTACTCTTCGCATGAGCCATGATGGACTGGAATTCCAAGTTCCTAGTTAACATAAATGAATTACGGTTCCCAAGATGGTGATGGCATGATGAATGAAATATGTTTAAGAATGAATTATGTGTAGGATAATGGACACTCACCATCTCCTCCTTTGCTCATCACCGACTCTTGATCTTCGGAGTCATTGCTCGTTCTGTAGCATTCCTCCTCTGAAGAACTTCTAAAAGGGATAGTGGTAAATTTAAAACTTATAATATTCCATCTGCAGATTTAATTACAGTTAATAAGTCATAATTTATGCTTTAACTACCAGACCTGAAGGATTAAGAAAATAGTGCTAGATATTAAAATTTAAGAAAATATTTGAATACATTTTGAGAGGTAGCAGGGTTGGGTCAAGTAACGATTGGCCATTACCCATAGAAATGACCAAGTGACACCCATAAGGATAAATGGGTTGGACCTGTAGCAGAAAGGAGATGCAAAAAATTATGCAGCAGCTGAAAATGGATTCATATGAATGATACTAATGATATGGATAAGGAAACCATAGATTAAAGGTGAGATGATTAGGAGGACGGAAGGGAGAAGAAAATTGAGGAATGTCAGAACAGAGCCAGGGCCAAAATGTATAGTGTTAAATAAGAACCTCAATTGAAAAAGCAAAAGGGTGAAGAAAATATGGTGAGGAGAGCAGTGCAATGATACAGAGAAATTTAATGGATGAGGAATAGTGGAAACACTGAATAAGAAGGGGCAAGAATCACCAGGATCAACCAATGGAAAATTTTACTGATCAAAGGAAATAAAACATGAATTATCAATGGAACCAAGAGACTCAGGAAAAGAAAGAACATACATAACAACTCAATAGCAAATTGAACAAGCCAGTTAGATTCTCTATAGAAATGGAATGCAATGTAGATGAAGATAATATAATAATAAAATTATTGCTTTAACAGACTGCTTCAGGCTGTGCGTTGTACCAAACAGCAGGATAGGCAAGACTTCCACGGTTGTCATCACATGCAATCATTGCAACGTGGAATTGACACCAGGAGCAGAGAAGAAGGCACAGAAGAGGACCAAACTGGTTTGAATAAGGACTTTAAATGTTAGAACAATGTTGAGTGTCACAAAATTAGGAAATATAAAGCATTAGAGTATGAGAGAAAATGAAGAAATTTAAAGGCAGTCTGAGGTGAGAAGGATAGTTGGAGTTACAGAAGTGTTAGTCATTATGTAATATACAGCAGAGGGGAAGAGAGCCAGTGAGAGTTAGTTATACTAAACAAAAAGGTAGAAAGAAGAATTGTAAACATAGAGCTGGAGAGTGATAGAATATTATTAGTAGAAATAAAAGCTGAAACAAACTTATTATTCAGGTCAACAGCCCAATAAGTAACAATACGAAGTAAATAATACACATAGTATATAGTTATTAGGTAATCTACCGGTTAAGGTAGGTTTTCGGATGGACATAACTATCCAATAAATATTTTGTGACTCCTAAGAAAACCTACTCTATATCAGGTCCCTTTTCATCTCTCTGTACTTCCTTCCTCCCTTCATCCTGTCCAACATCCCTATCCTGTTCCTGCCCTTTCCTCGTTTGCCCAACATCCTCCCCTCTATTACCTTCTTCAACATTCCACTACCACTCAATATGCCTTTCATCCATTTTTCCTGCCTCCATAAGATTTCTCTCAACAAACCCCTCTCCTCACCCACCATCTCCTGTACTTCCTCATTTGTTTTCCTTTCGGTCCATTTCACCTTCTCCATTCTTCTCCACACCCACATTTCAAATGCCTCCAATCTACGTCTATCCTCCTGCTTCAGTGACCATGCTTCCGCGCCGTACATAGCCACGCTCCATATCAGAGTTTTTACGAGTCTTGTCTTAACATCCCTACTCAACGTCCCCGTCATCAGCTCCCTCCTCCTTGAGAAAGCCTCCTTGCCTAGCGCAATTCTTCTCCTTACATCCCAACTACTTTGACCGTATTGGTCCAAAGCACTTCCGAGATATGTAAACTGTTGTACCTGCTCTATTTTTTCCCCTCCTATTTTAATGTTTAGCTTAGCCTTTTTCTTTCTGGAAAATGGCATAACCTTTGTTTTATTAATATTGATTCTCATCCCATATCTATCGCACTGAACCTCCAATTCACTCAGCAATGCTTGCAACCCCTTGGCTGACTGAGCAACTAATGCTTGGTCATCAGCAAACCAAACCGATTTTACGAATTCCCCTCGGACTTTCACTCCTACCTCCAGTTCTTCCCATGCCTCTTTAATCATTTCCTCCACATATACGTTGAACAGCACCAGTGACAATGGGCAACCCTGCCTTACCCCTCTTCCTAACACTGCCCATCCGGACTCTCCGTTCCCCACTCGCACCTGAGCAGTACACATAGTATATAAGCAAAGGAAATAACTGTATCTCCCTTGAAGGAAAACAATGGCTACATATTGGGGATAAAAACTTGGCGGCTAGCTAAAGGAAAGATTGGAGTAAATTTGGGACAATGATTTTAGAACAAGAACTGATTGTAACAAGTACTTGGTTTGTACACTACAATAGGTACAGGTGTACTTGGAAAGTAAAGTTAGATTAGTTGGCTAGTTTAAGTTATAGGTTGGTCAGGGATTCAAATGGATTTCAGTCAGACAATATTATGTTTGGGCATAGATTATGAACACATAATAAATTTGCAGTTTCCCATGAATTTGTATGGAGGCAACATCAGCTACTGATAATTTCCAAAGCTACAGAAGTTATTTGTTTGATTTAGGAGTTGCTTGCTAGTTGGTGAATGCAGATAAGAATGTCCACAAAAATCATTACTTTCATCAGTTGTGAAGTGTGTGATGATTCAATTTTAGTGAGCAGAAGGATCATCAGCTTCCCAAATTCATTGGGCGATATGCCCAGTATTGAGTAAAGGAAACTTTAGACAATGATGTTGAGACTTCAAAAATGGCTATGCATGAATGTGCACATTGAAGAGGGGAGTGGCAGGCCCAGTGCCCAGACCAATGAAATTGTTCACCATGTGTACCAAGAACTGCAACCTATGATGATAACTGCTCTGGCCTATAAATTTCCTCTTGTTGATGCACCTCTATTGACATTATTGCTATGGAAAAGTTCAGATATCACAAATTTTGTGCGAAATGGGTACCACAAAAGCTAACTGACCTACACCAAGAGCAATGAATGTTGAGTGGATGAGTGAAAAATGAATTTTCAATTTATCACCTTCAGGGATTAGGTGGAAGAAGAAACTACCTAGTCTCAACTTTGCCGCGATAAAGATATTTTATTATTATCATTATTATTATTAAAACTTTGATATGCAGGAAAGGTTTTGTACAGTATGAAAATATGCATGTTGAAGCAAGATGTTAAGCATAGATTGGACGTTTTTGAAATGCAGGTGTGGAGAAAGATGGATGAAGTAATATTGACAGAAAGGAAAAAAATGAGTGAGTATAAGGAAGGCATGGTAGGGGAAGAGAGAGAGGATAATAGGGAGAAATCCAAAGGAAGCAGAAAATATGGATACAGAGACTTCTGAATGGCAATGGAATGTTGAAGAAGGTGATAGAGGGGTATAAGAGAATTAAAATGACCACAGAAATGAAAAGGAAAATCATTGAAAAGCATTAATAAGGTGTGAACTTGGCTGATCTAGCCATCACATACAATCAGTCGCCATAAAAATTTGCAACATCTTCAAGAACAAGAACATCATTTAGGAGATAGATGCTTCAAAAATCTACCTATCAGTGACTCACTCTCCACAATGTTGAAAGGTTACTTCTCATTTGGATAAACGAAAAACAATTGCAAAGCAAAAATATTAAAGAGAATTTCATATGTGTGAAGGTGAGTTTTTATAGTATTTTAGAGCTTTAAAAATGAAAGTTATTTAGCATAGAAAGGGCAATTTTTTCCATTATTCAACCATTTTTATAAGGGTAGAGTTATAGTTGTGCAATAATACAGTATTATCACCAAGTGAATAATGGAATGCATTG
This sequence comes from Hetaerina titia, assembly GCA_037158775.1. Classification (NCBI taxonomy): domain Eukaryota; kingdom Metazoa; phylum Arthropoda; class Insecta; order Odonata; family Calopterygidae; genus Hetaerina; species Hetaerina titia. The sequence continues at coordinate 590,117 of CM073779.1, read as the reverse complement.
TCAGAGAGCTACGTCAATAACATAATCAGCCAAAAACTAATAACTGGCAAAGGATGAAGTTTAGAAAAGGATCACTAATGCAGATTCATATTCATTATATGATACCAATTTAAAAAATGCATTGTAGATAATTAATGGGATATTTTTTGCATAGTAAAACTATACATTTACTCACCATAAAGGATGATATGGAATTCTCTGAGCTAAAGTTAATAAAGGAAATGATAATGGGAAAGTACAGATAGCTCATACACTTAAAAGAAATTTGATATAATTCAAATTAGTATTTTTTAAAAATTGTATCAAGTGTTAAAAACATTAAATTATTATCACGAAAGTAATTTTATTAAAATTTTGAGATTCTGGGAAGAGAGGATAGCATGGATAATCAAGAGTTTACTCCATATCAAAATTTGCATTGAATAAACCTTATAAACTTTCAGCATGGAATGCATTATCATATGTTATGTAAATTCATGGGGAAAAATTGATTCACAGAATGACTGTTCTGCAATACGAGGAAGAATCTGCAATGAATTACTTGTATTCTGATGAGATCTATGTCATCTATATGTAACTGGACGGATTAATAAATTATAATAATTACGCTAGCTAAGCAAAGTTCTACTATACCATCTGTATCCATCCAAAACTTATCATAACTGCTCAGCTCACTTTCTCAATTTATCTGTGCAAACATTCTGTGAAATGCTCTAAGGAACTACTAAGGAATCATAGGGGCTGTTCACAAGTTTTTTTTTCATACTCAAAGAGAGAAGTACCACTGATTGCATTGACAAATACCCTGGACTACCAGCTGTAAAAACTTTGAAAAGACAGCAACCAATGGGTTAACAGATTCAAAGTAGTGACTGACTATGACAATTTCTTGAGCCATTCATAAAATTAAGCACACAGAAGTATCTTTCTAATCATCTCATCCATGATCCATGGTTTCCTTGTTCTTTTCCCATTAATGCGTATAGTTTCTTTTGTGGCTTTCAATTTCCCTGTTTTGATATATTTCCATTTTCCTCAATAGTGCTCGGCCCCTTTCCCCTCACCAATGAGATTCTCTACGGCCTACTACAGCGATACTCCTTCCTTTTCATTTCAGTCAATGCTTCTAAATTCTATTTCCTTATCTGCCAACCCTGAATTATCTTTTTGAAATGGAAGCTACACTTCATGACTATTAAATTGTGATCTGAGTCCACATCCACTTCTGGAAAACTGCACGAATTGATCACGCTCCTCCTAAATCTGTGCCTAACCATAATATAATCCAACTGATACTTTTTTGAGTCACCTGGAATTTTCCATGAATACCTATGCCTTTTGTGGTGCCTAAACCAAGTTTTGGTGATGACAAACCCCAGTCTCCTGTAGAATTCAATTGCTTTCTCCCCACAATCATTCCTCATACCTTAACTGTAGTCCCCCACCTCATCACCATTCCTTCCTTCTCCTCTATCAAATTTCAATCCCCCATCACCATCACATGTTTCCATGCAGGAATGCATGCAATTATTTCCTCTGACTGATCGAATATTCTATTGCCTTCTTCCTCCTTATGATTACTTGGTGACATGTATACCTGAACAATGACCAATTTCATTGGGCCTGCTTTATCTTTATTGGTAATACTCTATACGTTGCTAGCTACATGTTGACTATGCATCTTCCTACCTTTTTAATTCAACATTATGGCAGTCCCTCCTTGGCTCTCGTCCCCTCCAATGTATATTACTCTTTAACTATCACTCCAGTAATCGCCGCTATCCATCTCACCTTATATAGACCTAAAATATCTACATTTCCTCTTTCCATCTCTCGCTTTATGCTCTCTAATTTACTCATCCTAAAATTTGAAAGTTTTATTCTAACTAATTCGGTCTTCTTCAACTGCGTCTTCTGTGCAGCTGTGGCTGACAGTTTGGTTTTCCTTTGAAAGGCTTTCGTGAGATTAGCACCAGGGAAACCTTGCCTCTCCCGCTGCCGGTCACAACGCACAGTGATTCGGGTGCCACAGTTGCCAGGAGTCATTTTCTCTGTACAGCCATCATAAAAATCATGGGATTAATAATTCAGGTGGTTTCCCGTTGCCTTCCTCAATAATGCTACTTTTCGTCTGGCTCCTAAACTTCAACCTCTCTGACATGGATGACCCTAACAAGAAAAATTATCACTGCTTCCTACAGCATAGCTCTAGGGGTCACTGGAGTGGACAAGCCCTTCCATCACGTCTAAGTTCTAGTCCATGGGAGGGCAAAGATTGTCACATGGATGGTAAATAGATACCTTACAACTCCGTATATATTAACTCATAAAGTAAGGTAATCTTATCCTTAAGAATAGTTCAACCCCTACCACCAGGGAACAAAAATCTACACTTATGCTAAATTTAATCCTTAAAACTGAACGCAATGCATATGCTAATGGCTGTAATATCCACCCTAAAATAAACAATTTTATCTCAACGAACTTACTTTGACGAGTGCCCACAGCAGTTTTTGGAACATAAGCATACGTGGCTCCTTTTCTTGGATGAACTTTCTGGTGAAGAATCGGGCTCTGTTTCCCATGGTAGACCTAAAAGTAAAAAAAAAAAAAAAACACCAATAAATTATGTGCCTAACTTAAATCTAAATGATGGTGACCATGTGGACCTTTTAAAAACACTGTGCCTTTTCCAGGTCATGCATGCAACAAACAAGAACAAATCTTACAAAAATGAACAGTTAAGAAATGAAGATCATGTTAATGTAATATGAATTACAAAGATATGAGAACAACCCAAATAAAAGGCACAGAAGAATAGTCATAAAACAAATGAAATAAAACAAAATATGATCATGATATTTATGTTTTATCATCAAAGGGCACACAGTGAATTCTTTTGTTTAAGAATTATTCAAAATTTTACAAATTCATTATGCACTTCAAACATTTTTAGCCATCAGGTAAATTATTATAAAGTCTTAAACCAATTCCCTGAGGTCCTAGGTTATTTTTCTAGTAAGTGTAACAATAATATTTTTATTGGTCCTTAAGTAGGCATACAAGAGACCTCGTCAAACGGAACACATTGCATGTACAACAAATATCCACACATCAGACATAAAAGACAAAGCAGCACACCCATTTCCTTATGAATGAAAATTCATTCACTCTGTACAGAGCTTTAGCAGTTAGCCAGTTCGCCATGAATACACGGTTTCCTTAAATTTGGCAATCTAATTTTTCTAGCAGTCTGTGGCAGTTGATTAAATAACATGGAGAGGTGATTTTTTATTCTGGGGTTATAATCATTTACTTCACCTCTTGTGGGAAACAAATTTAAATTATCTTTTACTCAAATCAATATTTTGTACATATACATGCTGTACACAGTCAAAATATTCATACTTAGGAATAATGGTCAGCAGGGTTTCATTGCAGAAGATGGAGAAATTTTCCCGATGAATTTTTTGTCGAATAAACACAGATTTCCAGCCCATAATTGAGATGACTGTTAAAAAAAACCAAGGTGGACCAGAAGTACTCTGTGGAGATTATTATAACAATTTTTCTTGTTACACATAATGCCTTTGATATCTTCTGCTGATAACATTGATATGTAAACTCCAGCTCAGCTTTGAGTCAAGATGGAATCCCAAAAATATTACTAGGTTATTTTCTTCAGGTATATATTTTTTGGCTCCATGTTAGCGATTGTTTTTTCTCTAAATTTAGTGCGAAACCATTAACTAAATCACTCAGTTTCCCAAATTTAGGAGATATCAACCATATTTGTTGATTCCTGTAGATAAGGGTATTCATGTAAAATGGTGGCATCATCTAAATAATGGATGTAAGTGGTTTCAATATTAGAAGGAGAGTCAAAAATAGAAGAGGAATAAATGTAGCTTACTTTAGTTCCTATTATAATTACAAACATCAGATTTTAATTAAAGCCACTCAAATTGGTCTTAATCCACAAAGAAACAAAAATGTACGCGGAGCACAGATCTATTTATAGATTGATGAATATCAGGTTGGAAGGCAATCTATGTCCTAATCCAGAAATTATTCTTGTTACTGTTTGATGTATTTTTAATATTACCTAGGAGGGGTGTGATGAACCACGACGAATTAAATTATGTACAATTTTGGCATAAAAATCCCTACATAAAATTTCTAAGGAACATTATTAGTACTTATTTGGGCAGCTGCCCAAGTTGGTAGCAGACACTATCGAGTTTATGACGAAGGACTCATAAGCTGTTCATAGTTGGTTGATTGTAAGAAAATTACAAGTTTAAACTTGCTCATTTGTACTGTCAAATATTTGTACAGGTTAGTATTCTTTTTTTCTTTTTAATGAATGTGTGAAGGGGATCAACTGGATTTTATTTTAAATGAATATAAGGTGGTTATCTAAATACCAATTTGCTGATGTCGGCTGTGGGTTGTATGCAGTGGTGAATTAGAAAATTAAGCGAAGATGATCGTAGAATTATTGCCGATGTACCATCAGCGTAAAGTAATAATTTGACATTTCCGATCCCATTTAATGCCAATTGAAGGTCCTTCAATAAAATTGTTTCCATTGACTACGCACAGTAATGACAAAGAGACAATATTTACCTTCTAATATTTTCAAAGCGACGTCAGCAGACATTCTTGTTAACTCCTCAAAGCAAATCCTTTTAAGCTCTTCTTTGGTTGCCTGCTAAAAGGTAGAACAAATTTGTAACATTAAAAGACACTTTTTTGTCCGAATGTTGTAATCCTTCCCATAAGTGGGTGATAACTGCACGAGTGGCATGGATGAAACCTTGACCAATATCGAGTTGTTGAGAATTACATAGAAACTATTACCTGAAGAATAAGTGGCACACTCTTGGCCAGAAAGTCTTCCCCAACAGAGCAAAACATTTGCCTTATCATCTCCCCACGATTTTCCATATAGGTGCATATGTCTTCTCCATCAGCATCATAAGAACTTGCATTATGAGGGATGTTTTCCTTTTTTCCTTCGTACTTCTTTTGGATCTGAAAGTTAAAGTAGATTATAAAAATAATGAGTATATCAATAGGAGAAACATTTATAATGTTGCATTACATTGTGCTTCCGAACAGACGAACGGCCACGGTTTCTATGCTTGTGCTTGCGAGATCTTTTCCTGTCCCTTCTTTGCTTGTGGGATGGCATGTTTCCAATATATCCAAGGAAAATTTTCCACCTGTTTATAACATAGAACTCGGAAGGTATATATGTCACCTTCAAAGTAACACTCGAAAATGCACAAAATTTTCTTCAAACGATCTTATAAACTACACAGGTCATTAGTTTGAAGTTATTTTGGAAGATATAAAACACTTTCAAATTTTCTTCTACTGGTTAACCGTCTTCCAATGCCAACGGTACGGCGTTAACAACACAGAAGCTGTTCGAACTTAAACGAGACCTCTACCAGGGAGAACATTAATTACAATTCAGAACACTTGCCAACCATTTAAATATCATTCCCTTGAATCGAGCAGGAATAAACTATGTATTAAATCATATTATGATTGTTTGGAGTAGAGCATCACCACTGTGTAATGCTTGATATTTTTATTAGTTCCAAATATTACACTTAATAGAGATATTTTGAAAAAAAATGAAGTATTATGAATTAAGAGGCATTGCTTTAATATAGTTTAACGAATAGAAAGAAGAAAGAGTTAAAGTGACAACAATCAATAATATAAATAAAAAAACAATAAACAACGTACATATACCAAAAGGATGTGTTGGCAGGTATTTTGTTTATATAAATTGCAAATTAAAGTAAAGGTTCGCCATGCTAAAAAGGTGTAAAAATACACCTTTAGAACCAGAATAAAATCGAATCCTTAAAAAAAAACAATGTACGGGGATTATTTTTTAGTTAGGTTCATTTAATCATAAGAAATATAATCGTTTTATTTAGAAAAATGAGGAAGGTAACGGAAAATCACCTGAATTATTAATCCCATGGTTTTTATGATGGACTGTACAAAGAAAATGACTCCTGGCAACTATGGTACCCAAATCGCTGTGTTTTGTGCCAGGTAGCGGGAGAGGCAAGGTTTCCCTGGCACTCACGAAAGCCTTTCAAAGGAAAACCGAACCGTCAACCACAGCCGCACAGAAGACGTAGAGGAAGAAGACCGAATTAGTTAGAATAAGACTTTATTTAAATAAGATATTTATTTGGTTACTGCTACTCCATCAAAAAACTACTTTAACCTACTTCACTTTTCTATCTACATAATAGCTGTTCACTTCTGAACACTTTCTGTAACACTATGCCCGTTTCTTCGATGTCTTAGCACAGAAAATCGCCCAGTGGCAGCAGGTAATAGTGAAGAATCTCCTTGCTTTGTGATCTTTCATGATTTTCGCTGATCTATTTGCTATATTTCTTGTATGATTTCCTTTTGTTAAAGTTATTAATTCAAAATATATTTTATTTTAAAAATGATGTGAAATTCATAATTTTCATTTTATATTTGATGAAGTTTTTTAAAAGAACTAAACAAAATAAACATCTTACCTATGACTTATTGCGTTTATAGGAATTTATTAAAAGATATTGGAAAATAGTACAACACATTCACCTGCTGCATACTTATATCCGAAACGATGCGTTATCTACCTGTAGTTAACTGTAGGACGCTAGATTTACTCTGTGATAATGATGTAGTATTTGATTCGATTGATTCCAGCTTCAATTAAAAGGACCCCTAGAATACTATTCCCACAATCGGAACCGTCTTCAGTGAGCAGCGCATTAGTCTTGGAAATGATCAGTATACTTGTGACAGTAATTCACCTTTTAACACAGACCGATTGAACGGCGTTAATACTGGCAACGCCGACAACCTTGGAAATCCGTCAGGTTGCCATTTAAAATGAGTGAACAGAAACTGGCCCACGGAGACCTAGCCCACCAATTTCTACTAACCGGTAAGCATCTGGGTTTTTCAGTTATACCAAAGAATAGATTTTTGAACAAAGTAACGAAGTAAATCCCCTAATCCATTTCATTAATCCCGCTTACAATAGACATATTGTTCTCAGTAATACTCGCTGTAATCACTAGATATTGTAAGAACGGGATTAATTACGTAGTACTTAATATTATTATAAAGTAATCTACCGGTGAAGGTATCACAACTATCACATAATTAACTTGCGACTCCAAAAAAACAATCAAGCAACCTAATCAACATCAGGTCCCTCTTCGTCTCTGTGTACTTCCTTCCTCCCTTCATCCCGTCCAACACCCCTATCCCCTTCCTCGTTTGCCCAACATTCTCCCCTCTATCACCGTCTTCAACATCCCACTGCCGCTCAATACTCCTTTCATCTTTTTTTCTGCCTACATTGGATGAACAATTTTCTCTTTTAAGAGATATTGTTAACTACTTTCTGATTTTTTATGTGAAAGGTCAACTCTGGTGACAGTAGTGGGGCCTGAATCCTAAACTAGGGCATGAGCATGGGGTAAGCGAAAGCCATAAGATAGAGTAAGTTGTACTTAGTGTTTATGCTAAATTGTAGGAAAAGAAGGTTCTAGTTTAGGAAGTATTGTTGAAGACGTTTTCCTTATAAAAGTTGTCCTTTCCCTATAAAATACGACTTTCCGCTTGGGCTAAATTAAGTTTAGTTAAATGTCGGACTGTATATCATATACTACGTAATAACCGTTCTTACAATTCGTAGTGATTACTGGAGTATTACTGAGAATAATATGTCCAATGTAGTGGGATTAATGCAATGGATTAGGAGATTTACTTAGTTACTTCGTGCTAAATATGTACGTTGGTGTGACTGAAAAATCCAGATGCTCAAGGGCCAGTAGATAGTTGTGGGCTAGCTTTCCGTGGGCCAATTTCAGTTAACTTTTAAAATGCCAATTTGTGACTGATAAGTTGAAACGCTTGTTCATACTTGGATGTATTTATGTAAGCAGCGTGTATATCATTCCCGTGAGCACTAGTTTACTTTGACAGTGGGTTTTTTAATGCGGACTGTGTATTTTAAAGATGCCGTACGTTATAGTTGACAAAAGCTCTATTGGTGATGTGAGGTAAGTTGAGCATTTAAAAGACTGAATTCAGTAGTGATTAAGTATTTCTTGTAATTTTTGTACTTGGAATTTGGATTTGATTCATCAGACGGCAATTGTTGGAACTGAATTTGCTACGTAATGACGAAAGAATACGGAAGTTGGCCAGTGACGTGTTTGCCATCCCAGTCCTTCCATCGGCTCAATCTGCTGACTCCGGTGGCACATCATTCTACGTACACGGAAAGCCCTATTCTTATCAACAAGAGCTTAAAAATTCACCTACAGTTGTAAAAAAACCGTACGAATTAATGAGAGAAGGAATTGAGATCCATATGAAAGGAAAAACCTTGTGGAGAGAGGAACTGAGAAGTGAAATACCAAGTTCATGGGTCAAATACGGAGATTTAATTCTCTTTGGCCGTAATTCCTTTGAAGATGCAGTGTGGAAAATAGCAGGTATGCATACATTACCCGTGAGCAATACGGACAATAAGCGTATTTAATACCTTCATTCTTGTCACAATTATTGACAATTGTCACAATTCATGGCCCCAACGGGGGCGGGGCCCTAACACTAATCACTGTTTTGTCTAAAGATATTTTAGGCTTCATTGAATATATTATGTCGATCGAATTGCTTATTTACATCTCCTTATATTGGCCCTCCTGTTGAACAGCAACTGAACAGGACTAACAGGGGATACCAAAATAGGGAATTTTTTGTACTCTAACAACAATGTCTTTTCTTTACATTTGTTGAGAATATTTTTTGTAAATTCCTACAGGTCTTTTGGCAAGAACATAGATCTTTGGGTAGGGTATACAAGATGCCTCGTGTCTTTATTTATAAACTACCATGCTCTTCCAAAACAATAGTTTGAGCCAATGTTAACAGCGCATAAAATATGAGAGTTATTATGAACTGCAAATATAGATAACAGAATATAATTATTTCATCAGTCTTGAATTCTTAATTTGACAAATTCTAGTCACTTGGAAGAATAATGCCCGGTGAAAAAATTAGAAAAATTGCCAATAATGAATAATTGTAAAAAGTTGTGTAAGAGATTCTTGAATGACAAAGGGCTCCAAACAGTATTATTCTGAATATGTTTCTCAGAGTCTACTTTCAATAATGAAATGTTCAGAGTTTAGTGTAACATGTTCATCATTGCCTGCCTCAATGCATTAGGAAACATAATAGGTGTTTTATAAATTTCTAGTTAACCCTCCTCAAATCTGCAGTTTTTCAATGTAGATTAAAATGTCAGTTCTTCAAAAACTTTAGTTTTAGATTTGAGCCAGCCATTCAGATATTAAAGTGGTAAGTGTACTTATAATGGGGTAATTTAAAGTTTCCTTTGAAAAATCAAATGCTTGTACAACCTTTCCATAAGCAACAGCCTTGATATGTCTGAAGGGCTTGGCGTTTGAATGGCCCAAGGAGCTGTGCTTGTGGGAGCAGTAGCAACCAGTATGCTAACAATTGGGTTCCCTACCACCTGTGCCAATACCGTCTGCATAATATATTGAAAAGGTTTAAAATTTTATGATAGTAGTTATAGTCTGTTTGATAGTGGATAGACACATTGTCACATAGGATACATAGACACATATGTCTATAGACACATAGGATTGTGGATAGACACATACTCTGCACTCCTACATTTCTGACCTAGCCTGACAAGACATTCTATCCCCTTTCATTTCTTTCAACATCCCTATACTTTCTCTAATTTGCTGGCCTGATTTCCTTCCTGCTTTCACTGTCTTCAGCATACCATTGCCATTCAAAATGCTCTGCATCCATTTTTCCTTCCACCTTTCTTTTTTTCCCAACACTACTCTCCCTTCTTCTCCACTATGCATTGTATTTCTTTGTTTCCTTTCTTATCTCGAAATTTGACCTTTTCCATCCTTCTCCATAGCCCAATCCCTATCCATCCATCACCAAAGCCCCAATCTATACTCGCAGGGTATCTCCCAAAAATAAGTCGAAAGATTTTTTCCTGACAATGAGGATGGCTGGAGTAGGGTGATTTATGGTGAGAAAGGTGGTGGGACGTCTTTGGTAAGCAACCCAACTTGTATCAGTTGTCTAGGGTCCATGACAGTTCATGGATTGCTGCTAGACTTGGACCCCCTGTTCTAAGGTTGTATCATAAATTCATGCTGTCAAATTCCATGGAGGAACTATATCTGATTTAGTTTTGTGTTAAGCTTAGAAAATTGGGTTTGGAGACCATGCCCATGGTTAAGGATGCTTACAGAGACAAAGCAATGTCCCAAGGACTGGTTTTCTATTGGTTACAGTTCATTCGACTGGCTATTTTTGGGACATATCCTGTGTCATATTAGTTTAACGACCAAGTTTCTGAGCTATCAAAATCACACACTATGCAAAAAGTTTTGCTAGTTTACTGGCCTAATATCCCTGTCATCTATTCCCTCCTACTTGCAAAAGCTTATTTGCCTGATGCACTTCTTATATCCCTACTATTGTGACTAGCTTCATGAAAGACACTTCCCAGGTACACAATCTGTTCCATTTGCCCCCATTTTTGCCCTCCCATTTTAACATTTGCTTTGCTTTCATTGATTCTCATCCCATAGCTTTCAAAATGATATTCTAATGAGCTCAGTAATGCTTGTCCCTCGTTGACTGACTAAATGAAGCTCAATCATCTGCAAAGCTAGCTGATATTATCCGAGGTCCCTATCATTAACCAAGTTCCCGGCTCACTTTCATTCATATCTCCAGTCCTTCTATGTCAGTTTTACCATTTCCTTTACAAGTAAATTGAAAAAATGTGGGTGATAATGAGCATCCCAGGCTTACTCCTCTTCCTAACCCTTTGGTTGATGTATATATTTTTCCAATCTAAGCGGCAGAATCACGCATGTTGCTAATTGCTTCACTGTGCCTCTGAAGCTACTGCTGGGATATTTTTCATGGGAATTGAGGAAATAATGCCACCTGGCTAAAACACCAAAATCTTTTCATGGTGCATAAAATTTGTTAAATGGTGTTGACTTTTATTTTGTGTTATTTCATCTGAGAATTATTTGATTTTCATAGAAATGGCATTGTAGCTTTAAGACATCAATGGATTTTCCTAAATGAATGGGCTGTGGCTGTATATATCGACTATAAAGGCTTTTGTCATTGTACCGTGCACCCTGCCTTCTCCACTTATCCCATCCCCTTATATACCTCCGTAAACTGTCCAAAATTTGATAGATACTGTTACCTCTCCATAATTGAAGTTCTTTTAGAATGTGCAAACAGGTTTTAGGTGAGGTCCCAAGAGATAGCCCACATCTGACCCCTCCATGCATTTGAAATTCCAGGGCTTAACATACCCCACTGAAGCTCTATTTCCATTCTTCTCTGCTCTCTCCAGCACGTGCATACCCTCTACATTTCCCCCCAACCCTCTCCTTTTCACTCACTCTGTTTCATTCTACCTGAAAGGATGGAAAAACAAATAACCAAGGCCATAAACTTGATTGGCCTTTGTGAATCTCATTCACCCACACTCAGGGGTTGTAAGGATTTCTCCTATGCCAGTGACCTGTCAATCACGCACAGGATTGAAAAAAATTGAAAAGGACACACATTCATGGTCACTCTACACTGATGTGTTTGGAAACAGTGACTTTTGTGAATCACACTTACTTGCACACTCAAGGATTGCAAGCATTTCTCCTATGCCAGGGACCATCCCTGTCACCAGTCAGCCCTTTATTTGCAACCCTCCCTCTTTGAGAATAATTTCCTTTTTCCAACAATCCCTCTTCTGCATTAGATACATAGAATTAATTTCTTTGTCATTAAGTTTCCAAATAAGAGCAAGTGCGTATAAAACATCAACTGAAATTTCATGGAGTCTTTGTGCTCAGCTTAATATTTTTTCCTGCTTTATACCATCATCGAAGTAGCAAGGTTCAGGCATTAATTTGGTCATACAAAGAGGGGAAGTGCAGTGAATCAATGTTTGAAAATTGTCTTTCCTTACATTAATTATATTTGTTACAGTGGATGACTATTACCTTGCTCTCAGGAACTCTTGTGCCATAGTGTTCGCTCTTTCAATGGCAAAATGTCATAGCATTTTTATCATTGGGTAATACTTTGTGTTTGTTATTTACTGGATGATGAAACAGTAAGCAGTAGATATAAACTACCTTGTGATAACTAAGAAGCTACCTATTAAATGACAATCACAGCGGTTACAACTTCTAAAGGATGTGGCAGTATACCTTGCTGATATAAATGGTCAATTAGTCAGATGATAATTGAGTAATTATTTTATTTATATTTTCTCATTATTGTACAATGTTGGACATTTCAGCTTCTGTTTTTTAAATATATCCAACAAGTGGTGTGACATTTGACATGGGTGATACATTCATTTATGCAAATTCTGAAGTTTAAGCCAATTCTTTCCAGTGAAGCAATGTATATATATTGCATGGGGAATATTATTCTTTCAGTTGAGTAAGAGTCTTTGGAAGATCAGGGTAAATGATGGATTCAGGATACCCCGTAAAAGATGTCACAAGGGCATTCAATTGTTTCAGGCTCAACTTTGTGGAAGTTCATGTTCATTAAATGAAGAACGCAATGTATAATTCCACTGTTCTTCATTCTAGTACAAAAAGTTTCAACACTTAGGCACTCTCATCAGGTACAAATTAAACAAGTTGCAGTCCATTTATATAGCATTTATGAGGGAGAGGGGGGTGGGTGAGAGGGGGTGGGGAAAGGAGGGGAAAAAATAGGTTGCGATTGGCATAGATGGGAAGGAGGAGAGAGGTGCTAAGCATCAGGAAAGGTGAGTGAACAGGGGGAGGGGGTTATTGAGTCTTTCCGTGAAGGAAAGGGATACTTCCAGGATTGGGGAGAGTTATTCAAACAATAAATCGTACACCAAATGACCCATTTTTAAATTCTTTCCTATTTCAAGCTCTTCTCACTTGTCCATCCTCATTCCTTGGCCAGCCCCGGTGGCGGCGGGGTAACGTCCTCGTCTACCAACTGAGAGGTCACGGGTTCGATTCCCGTCTGGGTGGATTTTTCTCCATCCAGGGCTTGGCTGTATGTAATTGTCTTCAATGTAGTGTATGTATGTAATGTAAGGGTTAGGTGGAAGAAGGGACTATTTAGTCTCAACCTCGCCCAATTAAGTCGATAATAAATAAATAAATAAATTCCTTTGTCCATCTGGTGAATGAGTTCCAGCTTGAAATCACTCTCTTAATTTTCTTTCCATAGATGCTTGGCGAAGTGAGATACTTGAGTGAGTGCTTGAGGTCACAATGGGCTGTTGGCCATTCCTATTTCCAAAAATAATTTTGCTCATGAACTTAAAATGATAAAAGATTTAGCAATAAAAAATGGCTGCAAGGAAGATTTAATTGAAAAAAAATACTCAAAGAAAGCATTCCTTTAAAGCAAACAATCTTTTGTTTAATGTGGTTAAAAAAGGTTACAAATGGTGTAATCTTCCTTATTATGGTTTGATTTCACAAAAGATAGCCAACCTCTTTCCTAGGAAAAATTTCGAATAGCTTTTTACAATAAGAATAACTTACAATCATTTTTAAACTCTAAGAAATAAAATGTAGGAAAAAAATAAAAGTGGCATGCATAAGGTAACTTGTAAGGACTTTAGTGCTATATACATAGGCCAAATGGGGGGTCATTAAAAACATGGGTGGAGGAACGTAAATGCTGTTTTAGAAATTGTGACCTCAAGTAATCTCACTTGGCCAAGCATCTATGGGAAGGAAACCATGAGAGTGATTTCAACCCAGAACTGATACACCAGATGGACAGGTGGGAAGAGCTTGAAATTAGAAAGAATTTTAAAATCGGTAATTTGGTATACGATTTATTGTTTGAATACCTCTCCCCAATCCTGGAAGTATCCCTTTCCTTCATGGAAAGACTCAACAACCCCCCCCCCCCGTAAACCCACCAATCACCTTTCCTGATGCTTAATACCCCTCTCCCTCATAAATGCTATATAAATGGACTGCAACTTGTGTAATTTGTACCTGATGATGACGCCTAAGCGTTGAAACTAGTTGTATGAGAATAAAGAACAGTGGAAATATACATTGTGTTCTTCATTTAATGAAGTCACTAGGGGTTAAATTGGGCGAGTGCGCAGGCCACTAAAGATGGTGCCCCTAAGAGATCAGGCACCCGGGGAACTGTTCCCGTAAAACCCTCATTGCAATTCATGCTGTGTGTGCTGAGGCTCCGTCCTGCAGAAAACCATGCATTCCCAACATCCATTTCATCAAGATTTGGCTGAAAAAAATCTTTGCTCATGTTCACATGGCAGTCAAAATTTGTCATAATGATGTACTTCCACTACATGTCACCTGAATATGTTGAATATAGTTACAGTTCACTGTAATTGCAACATCTTTCTCTTACAAAAATAGGGACCTATAATCTCTACACTTAATAGTACACAGGAAATAGTTTCACATTCACAATGAAGGAGCTTTTCACAAAGTGCTCTGGGATTGTCATCACTCCAGTAGTGCTTCTTTTGTTTGTTCATACATCCAGGAAGATGAAAATGAGCTTCGTCACTAAAATGGGGAATCATGTCATAAGGCAAAGTTTCAAGGAATGCTTCAAATGCATTTGGCCGGACAGCAAAATCGCATACGTTGAGTTCTTGCACCGCAGCTAACTTTTAAGGATGAAAGTGGAGGTCATGAAGAATTCACCCCACAGAATGATAAGAAATTCAAAGGGCAGCTGCAGGCTTGCTTGCAGATCACTCAGAAGATTACAAAGAAGACTGCCTTAATGCATCGATGTTTTGGGCTAATTTCACAGATCATTCTTGCACTTATCTTCTCTTTACTACTCTTCCATTTTCTCTGAGTTCACCTACGTAACAGCTGATTGCCAGCTAGGGGCACAAGCTTGGATAGCAATATTGAATCACCTGCAGAATGCTGGCTGCATGATGATGATTAAGCAACCATTAGAAAAGTAAGCCTCCACGGCAAATGCACACTGTTCCTTCATCCAACGCACTCTTGGTACTAAAGTAAAAGAGAGAGAAGCTTCCTAATGCACTCAATCAAATGAATCCATCCACACCCTCTAGGGGCCAAACCTTGCTTCCTGGCACCCAATTCAAATGAGCTAATTAAGCTGCCACACCCTGTAGTAGGACATGTTCACCAGCAGTTCTTTTGAGAGAATGTTCTTGTAAGATGGATGTTCTTCTGTGCCTGCAAAATTGTTTGGAGGGACACTTAGAATAATTTGAATACCATTTGCTTTGATTTTATTTATTTAATGGGAAAAATATTACTCTTTCATCTTTCTTGTGTTTATTTAGGTGACTCATTATGGCAAGTGATTTGCAAAGCTTTGAAAGTGAAGAGACTTGGTCGAATGTTTCGTATAAAACCTGATGGTTTCAGGTCACCCAGAGTGGAAATGATCTATGGTGACAACAGCTGGGTTAATGTCATTGATGGTCATGTTAGGTAATTATTTAATATATTAAAATTGAATAAGAGAGGCAAACTGTAAATGCAGACTTATTAGCGGTAGATGATTTCGTCATTATGTATTAGGTCCATAAGTTGTTCAGATTTATATGCTCCATCATGACTTGGATTTGCTGAGGGTCTGGTTGGCCCGGATATGTTCCAACTATTTACAGCTATGAATTTCTTTGTTTTTGAAAAATTCCATTTTTGAGTATTACTTAAAAAAACTGAGAAACTCAATGTGTGCCCTTTGAAGCAGAGACACTTTTTTATGCTAAATACATGCGTATCTGTACAATTAGGGGCATTCCAACTTTGTTCAATTTCATGTGTATTTGCATTTGAGGTGGTTTTCTGTGGATCCAAACAATGCGCTATATATACGAGGTCATGTCATATCATACCCATGGACTTGCCGTGGCTTGGTTGAAGGGTTTGTGTTTTCGGATGACCCCTAGGTTGTGCTGGCAAGAGCGATGATAATTCCTCCTGGTAGGGTCACCCATGCCAGATCGGTTGAATGTAGGAGCCAGACGAAAGTTAGTCCACATAGCATCTATCCCTTGGGTTTGCAGGGGCATGCAGGTATGAAGGGTTTGCAAAGGCATTTGGCCCTAGTGAGGGGTTCATTGAGTGATGGTGCCATGTTATAAACATTATTGAAGAAGGCAACAGGAAACCACCTCAATTAATTATCCTAAGACTAATGCGATGGACACTATAATGAAAACAAGTCCTTGGAAACTGTACCAATTGATGACACTATTCCTAAATCTGTACCTAACCTTAATGTAGTCCCATGGCATTTTCTATATATATCTAAGAGTTTTGTGGCATCTAAACCAAGTGTTGGTGATGATTAGCCCCTGTCTCCAGCAGAACTCTATTGCTTTCTCCCCATGGTCGTTCTTTATTCCTAAACCATAGTCCCCTATCTCACTACCTTCTCTTCCTTTGCCTACTGTTGTATTCCAATCCTGCATCACTATCAAATGTTTCCCTCCACGAGCAACCTCAATTATGTCCTCTAACTGTCCATATCAACTTCCTCCCTATGGTTGCTTGGTGGCATGTAAATCTGAACATTGACCTAGTTTTTTCGCTTTGTTTTTACTTCCACTAACAATTTTCTAACATTAGCTTGCTCTATTTTTACCACACTTCTACTTATCTTTTTGTTCAAAAGCACACCATTGTTTCATCTGGCAAAGTGTGTTTTATTTTGTTACACTGTGACCCCTCACCAGCTATCTTTCCCTCCTCTGTATATTACTCTATTACAATTATCACTCCAGTAATCCCTGCTGTCCTTCCATCTCACCTTGCACAGCCGTAAAATGTCCATTTGTCATAACATTCCAAGTTCTAATTCTATCTAATTCAAGTCTTTTTGCATCTTCTGTGCATCTTTTGCTGTCCGTTTTGCTTTGCAGGAGTTTGTAAGATGGTTAACACGCAAGCCTTACCTCCCCTGCTACCAGGTATGATGCAAATGATTAGGCCGAGTGCTGTAGTTGCGTGGACTCACTTTCTCTATATGGCCCATCATGATATTCTTAGGATGAACGATTGAGATGGAGTGATGTTGCCTTCCTCAATAGTATTTTTAACGTGACACCATCTCTCAATGGCTGGTTTGCTGGTTTCAGATGCCTTTGCATTTGCCTCAGGAACAGATGCTGAGTGGAGTACCCTAGCCTGGCATGGGTGACCCTTCCAGAAGCAATTATCATTGATCCCACCAGCACAGCTCTAGGGGTTATCGAAACACACTAGCCCTTCCACCATGCCAAGGTTTTAGTCCTTGGGAAGGGTTGTTTACATCATTTTAAAATATGCCATAAGAACGGCACTATAACTGTTCATTTTTTCTCTGGCTCCTCTGAGTAAATGGTCAAAAACCTTCTTTCTGAGGTTGAAATCAACACCACCTATGTTGAGCCATGAAATGCTGTCTTGCTGACATACGACGGTGGTCCCATTAGTACCCAGCCTGACCTAGGGATGGCATCAGTGTTTGAAAAATCACTGTATTAGAAAGTACGCAATCTATAAAGCATATGTTTCAAGTTTGAAGATGCGATGTAGTTTAGTATTTATATGGCAGCCAGAAAATTTGGACATGAGAAAGCTGTGTGCAAGATGGGTGCCGTGTTTGCTCACACTCAAGCAAAACCAGTGTCATGAAGATGTTTCAATTGAGTGTTTAGCAAAGTTTCATGGCAACAAAGAATTTTTGCACCGTTTCATAACCATGGATCAACCATGGGTCCATTGCTTCACACCCGAGACAAAAGAACAATCAAAACAATGGATTCAAAAGGGAGAACCGGCTCCAAAGAAGGTGAAGACAGTTTCATCTGCAGGCATGCTCATGGCGTTGGTTTTTTGGGATGCACTTGGGATAATTTCCATTGACTATCTTGAAAAAGGAAAACTATCAATAGTATTATGCAAACTTAATGGAATATTTGAGTGAAGAAATCAAGCAAATGTGGCCGCATTAGGCTAAGAAGAAAGATAAGAAAGTGCCGTTTCATCAAGGTAATGCACCAGCTCACAAATCCATTATTGCAATGGCCAAAATTCATCAATTAAAATTTGAATTGCTACCTCATGCACCCTTTTCACCAGATTTAGCCCCCTGAGATTGTTTTCTGTTCGCAAACTTTAAAAAATGGCTCGGTGGTCAAAGATTTTCTAACCATGAAGAAGTGATGTCGGCAGTTAATGGCTATTTTGAGGAGCAAGACAGTTCTTATTATAAAAAGGGTATTGAACATGGAATGGAACATCACTGGGTAAAGTGTATAGATCTGGAAGGAGATTATGTTGAAAGATAAATACTTTAGTTTCCAAAATTTTTATAGTTTTTTTGTTGGGTTGGGTACTTCTGGGACTACCCTCGTAAGCTTGAGATACCTCTCACTTCATTTTATACCTGTGAAGGTATGTGGTATTTAGAAGTGATGCTAGACACATTGTATTTGTGAAGCATGAGTTTAATGAGGGCTATCTGTATTAGGTTGTATATGACATTACATTAGGCACGGAAGTAAATTGGAATTTTGGGGTGTTTGGAAGTCTCCGGTAATGGTATTGAGGTAATGATGGCCATACTTCATTTTAAGGTTGTGTTGGAGTATATAATGTCTGTAAGAGAGAATAAGATGCAATCCTTGTTGTTATTTAGCTGAAATACCAAGTGATCTATTTTTCAGATTTTTCACTAGATTAATATTCAGGGTATAAGTTAACAATTTTGAACATAAAGCCATTTTACTTTCAATCCTCAGTGGTTGTTCTAGTTGTATGTTTTGATATAATTATTTAACACTGAAGTGTCTGTATATTTTGAATATTATTCTTACTTTGTAGGTATACATGGGATGTTCGCTTCTGCATGTTTAGCCCAGGAAATGCTACCGAGAGATTTAGGGTAGCCCAAATGAACTGCCCGAATGAAACAATTGTTGACATGTATGCGGGAATTGGGTACTTCACCATTCCTTTTCTAGTTCGCGCCAAAGCCAAGTATGTTCATGCATGTGAGTGGAACCCTCAAGCTGTGGCTGCCTTGAGGTGAGACCTTACTACCATTTCTAAGTTTTATGCTATCCTAATCATATTGTTCTTTGTTAATTACAAAGGTCATTCAATAATCAAAGAGACAAATTATACTCAACAGAGACAGAGTAGTGCTGGCTATTGATAGTTTGCTGATCATCAGAGGAATTACAGTAGACTGTATCCTGTGAGTCCCAAAAGATGGTCAGCATCACTTTATGTACGGGAGATTGAACCTTGAATATTTTGCAAATGGGAGAGCTGGTGTGTTTCCACTCCATACTCTTTGTCTTTTGGTCTCAGGATTGTAGTGATGGATCCAGACATCACAAGTCACTATTCTTTTAGAAAAAGCATCTCTTTAAATCAAACTTAGTTGCTTTAAGTCTTGACTAAAAGAAAGTCTCGATTCTTTATGAGCATCGGTAAGCTGTCTGGGAACCCATCTCACCCAGATTTTTCTGTATTTTAAATGATATTGTGACTTAAATGATAATATATTATGAATGATATTGTGAATAGTTCCAAAACTCACTTGAACTTCCTTAGCTATCATTTCAACAGTAGTTCTTCTGTTATCCCGAATAAGGCCATTGATCCTCAATTCCAACAAGAGACCAGAAATTTCAACTAGACATCTACTTCAGGGTTGATCACCCAAACTTGTTTGACCACTTTTAAACTGATCAACCCATCATAAACATTTGCACGGTTCGCAGAACTTTTCCTGTATTGTATCAACACTCTAGAAAGTATTTCACTTGCTTTTGCACCTTGTGTGACTAAAAATCCAATAAATGCTGCTCTAATCTTCTAGTGGACTTGTCATGGTGAACTGAAAATTTTGACGGTATGTTGAGTTATAAAAATCAAAAAGCTGATCAGTGCTCATCTCAAGGTTGCCATCTAACACCCCTGAAATAATAGGAAAGATTTATTGAATAGTTTAAAAAGGAGAGCATTTGTTTCTTTACTTATTGAATGACCCTCTAATGCTATTTGACATATGGTAAATTGTATTTGAAACTGGTTTTTTAATTTTATTTTTTAGGAAAAATTTGTCCAACAATAAAGTTTCAAATAGGTGCTATGTTCATTTTGGGGATAACAGAGAGGTAAGTTGAAGCAACACTTGTAACTGCATGTGCCTTTCAGCTTACCATTGAATACTGCATTATTATTAAATATGTAATTTACTTAAGTAATTGCTATTATTACCATGTACTATGGCAGGGTTCCAAATGTTATCTAAAATAGTTGAGACCTTTAAAAGGATACATTGAATTGCAAAATACATTTTTCAAGAACTCGTGAACTTTGTTGAATGTTGATGCTTATATTTGAGTCAAGTTTCAACTGTTGTGGCCAAGGGGGTGTTCAAACTGGGAGAGTAGTAGTTAATTTGACGAGAGAATATTGGAGTATGATGCTTTAAAGCTGTCCATGTTTGGTGTAGCCCATGCAAATACCATAAAAAATTATAAACACCTGTTTTAACAAGTGGCTGTAATGGTTGAAGTGAATCCCTAAAGTTAAAAGGAAAGAGCTGACTGGCAGCAAGATCTTATTAGCTGTGTAAGCAATGTGAATTTGCTTTTGGTTTCATTAAATAAGTTATCCATTTTTTATAATTCTTGCTTCGGCCATCTATGGACTGCATGTATACAAATGCCTTTACTTTCGTGTATTATTCTCTCTTTTGCCAGTACATTAGGATTTCTCTCAACAAACCCCTCTCCTCACCCACCATCTCCAGTACTTCCTCATTTGTTTTCCTTTCGGTCCATTTCACCTTCTCTATTCTTCTCCACACCCACATTTCAAAAGCCTCCAATCCACGTCTATCCTCCTGCTTCAGTGACCACGTTTCCGCGCCGTACATAGCTACGCTCCATATCAGAGTTTTTACGAGTCTTGTCTTAACATCTCTACTCAACGTCCCTGTCATCAACTCCCTCCTTGAGAAAACCTCCTTGCCTAGGAGGCTTTCTCAAGGAGGAGGGAGTTGATGACGGGGACGTTGAGTAGAGATGTAAAGACAAGACTCATAAAAACTTTGGTATGAAGCGTAGGTAGCTATGTATGGTGCGGAAACGTGGTCACTGAAGCAGGAGGATAGACGCAGATTGGAGGCTTTTGAAATGTGGGTGTGGAGAAGAATGGAGAAGGTGAAATGGACCGAAAGGAAAACAAATGAGGAAGTACTGGAGATGGTGGGTGAGGAGAGGGGTTTGTTGAGAGAAATCCTATGGAGGCAGGAAAAATGGATGAAAGGCATATTGAGCGGTAGTGGAATGTTGAAGAAGGTAATAGAGAGGAGAATGTTGGGCAAGCGAGGAAAGGGTAGGAACAGGATAGGGATGTAGGATGGGATGAAGGGAGGAAGGAGGTACACAGAGATGAAGAGGGACCTGATGTAGTTTAGGTTGCTGGATTGGGTTTTGTTTGGAGTTACAAAATATTTATTTGATAGTTGTGTCCATCCAAAAATCTACCTTAACCGGTAGATTACCGAATAATAATTCATTTTGCGGCTCACTTTCTCTTGTTGTTCTTCTGGAAAACCCCCCATGGCCTTTGTAATTTTCATTCTGAACTATTCTCCATTTACAATGTCCTTTTCCTGATCCCCACTTGTTTGTATCTTGATAGACTTCTTTAATCTTCTTGTGTTTTTCTATTCCCCTGTGAAGAGAAGATCTTGTTTGCTATCCTTTTTGGTTCTATTCTTTTGATGTGTCCTCAGAAAGCCATTCATCTTTTCTTCATCATGGTCATAATCATCTCAAACTTTTTGTTTAACTCCTGGTGTGGCCTCATGTGGAAAGTTAACTCATTTGCTATAACTTTTTTGGTCACAGAATCCTCCTTAATAATTTCTTTTCCTTTTTTCTGTTCCTGAGAGTCCCATTCTGACATTGTCTCTTCTGTGTGTTGATATTCTGGTTTGATTGTACTGTCCAACTGT
Organism: Hetaerina titia; assembly: GCA_037158775.1. NCBI lineage: Eukaryota > Metazoa > Arthropoda > Insecta > Odonata > Calopterygidae > Hetaerina > Hetaerina titia. The sequence continues at coordinate 567,959 of CM073779.1, read as the reverse complement.
AGTGTCCAACTTTTAACCGAAAAGAAAGGAGTTTGGATCTGTAAGTCCTCTGGCCTATTCAGGATGCTTTTTGTTGGAGCCCTTTTTTCAACCACTAGTTTCTCATGTATTTTTATAAAATCTCATTTTGGTATAATGAAATGAAATACTTTGTAATTCCACACAATTTATTTAAAAAAACACGACCCAGGTTTCGACGTTGAACGTCATCATCTGGTGATCCTCCAAGAAGCACACTTGGTTATATACCTTCTGATCAAGGGAGGGGGAGTTGGTCAGAGAGAGAGGGTGGAGGTGTAAAAGGTTACAATGTAGCTGGGAAGAAAAGAGAATTACATCTTTCGGTGTCAATCGTTGACTTGGAAGAGTGGTAGGTGTAGGAGTGGGGAGTGGGAGGGATACAAAATTTCGTTGGCAAGTTCATCTATGCAACGGACGCATTTAAAAATTTCTAACTGCTCCAAAGCATTGAGCCTGTGACCTTTATTTTCCAAATGAATAAATTTATCCATAAAGTCACTTTTGTGGTCACTTTCAATTAGGTGCTTTGCAAAGAGGGATGTTATGTTCTTATTTTTTACGTATGTTTGGTGTTCTTTAATTCTTTCTTTAAATTTACGTCCTGTTTGCCCAACATACTTTGTATTACATTCTGAGCAATTTAACTCATACACTCCACTCCTCTCGATTTTGGGGACTTTGTCTTTATTGTAAGAGATCAGGTTCTTAAGGCATAAACCACTGTAAAAAGCACATTTAATTTTTCCTTTAGGTAAACTTTTAATTACTTCTTAAGAAATGGTCCCTAGATAAAAAAAATAAAAAAAATCTCATTTTGGTGTTTGAACTTCTGGACTCCTTTGACGTTGGCACCATACTTGGCCTCTATTTTCATGTGCATTGCTTTTTTAAAAAAATATTTGCTGTCATATTTCTCCCCTGATTCTATGAGGATTTTTATCTGTTTGGTTCCAATCTCTATGTTCTCTGCGAATAGCAATGTATATCATATACAATGTACGTGGGTCGCGGTAGTCCAGGTGTTAGAGCATTGGGCTACAGACGGAGGGCCTGGGTTCGATTCCCAGGCAAGCCACTCTGGGCACCTGCAGCTCCACCCAAGCTATGTGATTTTTCGGGTACCAGATCTTCCTGGGAAACCATAACCGGCACAGGGAAAGGAACTGGCCCACTACCCTGATGTGTGAATTTCACACGCGTCGGGCTTAGTACTCGGTAAACTCTATCATCACCTACCAAACCGACCTTCGGGTTGAATACTGTGTTTATGGTTTGTATACAATATACAAAGTCAACAAAGGCGTTCCACAAGGCTCAACCCTTGGGCCACTCCTTTTTCTGATATATATCAATGACCTACCTAGCTGCTTACAGAATTATGAAGGAATTACACCAGTGCTGTATGCTGATGACACTAATGTAATAATATCGACAGAAACTTACCCCAGCCTTGTGGAAAAATCACAGTCTGTCACACTTGCAATAAACAAGTGGTGTACAGACAACTTTCTAGATCTAAATGTAAATAAAAGTAAAATAGTATACTTTATACACAATAAAAATGCGACTGATGATCTGCTGGTAAAAATTAATGATCAATCAATTGAGAATGTGACGGAATGTAAGTTTTTAGGCATTTCTCTGTCTGCTAATATTTCTTGGGATATGCATGTAAAAGCCCTTCAGCATAAGCTCAGTTCAACTTGCTATTTATTAAGACACTTGTATGAAACTACAAGTAAAAGTATACTATTGAATTTATACTATGGGGAAATTTATTCAAATATAACCTATAGTATAATATTTTGGGGATCAGCTGCTATCTCTCAAACCATCTTTAAAATGCAATAGAAAGCCATTAGAATAATTACCAGGAAACCTCACAATGCCCCATCAAGGCCTATTTTCCATGAATTAAAATTGCTACCACTCCCGTGCATATACATTATGTTCTTAATTTTGTATATTAGAAATAACATTGGAAACTATTCTCTTAACTCTACCTATCATCATCACTACACCAGAGGAAGGAACAACATCCATTATGGGAATGTTAGAACTAAAGCATTGAAATTAGGACCCAATGAAATGGACATCAGATTATATAACAAACTACCCAAAAGTATAAAGGAAACTAAGGGAACTGCTGCATTCAGGCATAAATTAAAAAGATATCTACAACGCAATATGTTCTACTCGGTTGATGAATATCTCAGCAACATTCCTGACTAGAAGGTTTATACTCTTTGTTTATAGCAATTGTCATGGTCTGATTCATGTTGGTTATTCAATTATTGCCTTAATTAATATTTCATGTGCATGTAACAGCCAATGTTCATGGCGTTATGTCATATATTATGTAACTGTGAGCACCATTTCATTTCTTTGTATCTTAATTAGAGCCTGTGTCTTTGTTCCTTATTGACGTGCCTTATATCATGTACATACACCATCCACCCGGTATTTTGTATTGTGATCTCTGGGCAAATAAAAAGTAATAATAATAATAATATATATCATCTGCCTAGGCCATATTTAAACATTAAAATCCAGTGCTCTTGAAGCCAAATCTGATTCCATTTGGGAGTGTTTTCTGGGCCATTTCTTCCCTTAACTTCCAGAATTACTTTTTACAACATACATTTGAACAGTGCACCATCATCAATGTACCCCTGTATGGAAATAATGACTTTTCTAAGTTCAGGAACGTCATGTTCACCTTCTTATTTGCTATTTGGATCAAATTCTTGTTGGTTCAGATGTTCCGTACGTGAGTCCCCATTCTTCCATCCTGCTTGGTATTCTCCTAGTTGTTGATTTACATACTGGAGTGCTTTGGACGCCATCATTTATGCAACTAGTTGGAGCAATACATCTGTTTGGAGTTTGACATTGGTTGAGCCTCCTTTTATGTATAAACAGGGAATGATCATATCTTTCCATTTGTCTGGGATGTTTTCCCTATTCCAGATCTTTTGGAAAAGTCTCAATCTGTTCCAATGGCTTATCTCTGATGTATTCAAAAAGTTGTGCAATGATTGAGTATTCGCCAGGACTTATTTGTTTTTTAGGCTCTCCTTCCCATTTCCTCATCTGGTGGAATCCAGTTATGAAGTTTAATATATGGATTTTGGAAGGACATTTTGTTCTGTGGTGATTCACAGTTTAGTAGTTCTGTGAGGTATTTAGCCAAGTGTTCTTCACAGTTCTGTTTGTTGTTCAAATTAGTTTATGTAAAGTGCTCTGAAGTGGATGGATTTTGGGTGGGGACTAGCCTTGAAGATTTGGCTCAAAGCTTTGAAAGAAGTGCCTAAAATTGTTTCTTATTGAAATTTTCTTCTAACTCTTTCAGTTGTTTCTTTTGAATCTTCATTTGATGTTTCTGGAGAACTTTGTCATTTTTTTCCTTAGGGTCTTTGAACTCAAATGTTCTATCTAGTGGAATTTCATTCATCCCAAACTTGGGTACAAGTCCTTAGATTATATTTAGAACAAGTCCTTAGATTCTAGACAAGTCCTTCGATTATTTTAATGCCATTGTCTTCCAGAGCAGATGGCTGATATGTTTTTCCTTAGACTCTAAAACTTCTGTGTATTGGGTTTTTTGCCTCTTTGTTAATTCAAGAGCTTATCATTCTTCTTCCCTCACCATCTCAAGGGCAAACCAAAAACCTGAGACATCGCATTATGACCAAAGCCTTTAACATTATTCATAAGCCTATGAAGTCTTTCAGTATCAAATGAGCAAAAGCATTTTTCTCAGCAGACCATGGCCCCCAGCAGGTTAGGGTATGGCAAATAAATTATTAGTTTTTCCACAATGTTATCTGGGTAGTGATATTTTTGTGTCAGTTATTGTGCAAAGAATTTAAGTAAAACAATTTCAGTATGAAAAATTCCTCCTGGTTCCACCCAGGCCTTGGCAATATGGCTGGGCACCCATCACATGACTCTTGACCTATTTCATTCCCTCTTCTCGTTTCAGCCCATGATTACGCTCACATCATAGCTTCATTCCACTTGATTATTAGTGGATGAAGGCCTGTCTGTTGATTGAACAAGTCTTTAAATTGGAGTATTTCAAGTAATGTCACAATTCAAATTTTGTTATGTGCAGCTCTTAGCTTCTTTCACTGAATCTACCATGTGAATTCAAGAGTGAGTAGAATGCTAAATGTCAAAGTTCACATGCATCCACTCAGCCACTCTCTTTTGTGACTGTTTTTATTTGTATTTATTTACGGTCATGAAATGTTTATGGAGCACAGGTTAGGCATTAGCCATGTTAAATTTCAACCCTGGTGGTGGCAGGATATCTCTGCCTGTAAATTCAGAAGTCTTTGGTTTGATTCCTGCGTAGGTGGGTTTTTCTCTATCTGGGCCTTGCATGTTTTAATCTATCTTTGTTGTTATTTTCTTGTTGAAAAATCTGATCCAAAGGTCAATAAGACTGATGACATCCCCCCCCCCACTCCTGATATCTATATTAAGTAAAAATAAGGAAATGAGTCTTTTAGCATGAGTCGTTAACAAAAAGATTCTATCACTATTAAAATATTACTCACAAATATGGATAAATGGCAATTACTACCATGCTAAATCCATTAAGAAGTTAATCGATTCATTCATTTATGGTCATTATTGAACATTGGGGCAATATTAGGCATGATTATTATTGATAAGTTGTGAGAAAGCTTATCAGCAACAGAAGTAACTTTTTATAAGTTCTAACAATAAATAAATGCATGCTATTTCACCTTAGTAATGGAATTGAGTCTTATTAAGCCACAAATACTCAAATAAATAGTGTGAAAATTACTATGCCTGTTATTTCTTTGAATATTCATCATTTTCACAAAGTTATACCTGAAACTAATAAGTTGATTTATTGTTTTCACTCTAGGTTTGTCCACAAAATATAGCAGATAGAGTTTACCTGGGACTGATTCCAACATGTCAACCTGGAATTGAAACAGCTTGCAAAGCTCTCAATTTCTGTTCAGGAGGAGTTTTGCATCTGCATGAAAATGTCTGCAGCTGGAAAAAACCATGTAATGCTACTTATTCCACATTGGAATCTTATGTGGTGAGCCCTGAGTCACCATCACAAAGTTTAAATGAGTCTGTATCTACTGACAATGAAGCAGCAGTGAGATTTAAAAATTATTTGAAGGAGGGGCTGAAATGCCAGGCCTGTGAAGAAATTGAGGTGAAGTTTCTCAGCCAGCTTGACAGTATCAAAAGTACTGCCATTAGATGTGATGGAAAATGTGGCTTTAATTATATTGGATCTTTCTCCATCAAAGGAAGTGAAGGAATTATTTGTGAATGCCCTTCGCAAGAAATTATTTGGAGGAGGAAGGAATGGTTTTGCCATGCTATCCACCTTTCCCACATTGTATGTTCTATCCTATCTAGCTATCATAAGAACCCATGGATGGTTTCTGTGACTGGCATGCATCATGTGAAATCTTATGCACCCCACATAGATCATTTAGTATATGACTTAAAATGCTTACCGGTTAAACCAAGTGTGGAACTAAAAGAAGTAAGTATTGACACAAATGTTGACATTGAAGGAGCAATACTGAATCCATGAAGGAACACTGGAAATTGAAGTTGAATGATGAAATTGGGAGCGGTTTTATACTTAAGAAAAAGAAAATGCTGAAATGCAATCCCTATGTAGTGTCCAAATGAGTATTGACATATCCATAAAACACTTATGCCATAATCATGTCAGGCTTGATGTGGAGGAAGACAAAGTGGTGCAGGTAGTGCTGTCATGAAGGAACTAGTATTTGTAGAACATCTAGTGGAGAAGATAAACTGTTTAAAGCCATTAATAATAATAATAACAATACAGGCATATGTGCATCTTTAGTAAATAATTTTATTAAAACTAATTTCTTTCAATTATTTAGTGCCAATAGCTGTTTGTTCTAGCCTTTTTTGTTTCCATATCAACAATATACACTTCACTCAACTCTCCATGGGCAAAATTAATATTGTATATTACTTTGGTGTGGTAACATCATCAATAAATATATAATGAAAAGGTACATGTTAAAAGTATCTACATACTAGGGAAGATCCCCCAGTTTCCTAGTATTTACAAAATAAGTAGTAGATATTACGGTAGGTGGCTGATCAAAGCTGAGGTCATTTCTGCCATTGGGTATGGATGTGGGTAATTGGCTTAGGGTTGATAATTTAGGGTAAGAATGGAGAGAAACCCAGCATTGACATTAGTCTAGCCTCAATGAAACTTGCAGAGTAGTCCACAATTAACATCCGAGGCGACTAGTGGGGAACTTCTGGGGTTGCCCTCCACCGAGCACCACAAGTAGGAATTGGGGTATCACTGAACTATTATACCACCCCTATGTAAAAATTAAGTATTTTACGACTTTAGAAGTAAAATGATTGATGACTATGAAAGTAACTTCACCTAAAATGTACCTATATCAAATTTATTTAATCATAGTGTATTTTAAAAAAATGCACAAAATATTAACTGACTAAAGAAAGGCATCTGCTTTGGAGATTGGGTTATATATTTTGAGTGATAATTTTTATCTGAAAAGTGCCCACTCCATCACCATTAACTGCAATATTGCTTGTTTGCCACTGTTGGCAGTAACAATACCGCTGTCTATTTTGAATTTAAAATTAGAATGATTACCAGAGATTTAATTTGTTTAATCATCCTTTGTAAACAAACCAACATTATGTTACATCTATGCGTATGTAACTAACACCAAAACCATTTAAAATAGTGACAGGCAAGGTAGGGACACTCTACTCTAAAAATAATTAATTTTAGAAATCTAAAACCCTTCTGCTGAAGTTTGAGTTACTGATTATCATCTATATACTCCTAAAATGTGGAAATTAATCGGAATTTACACCCTCCTACTGAAGATTCCTGATTATGCAATAGATAGAAAAAGAAAGTTTCATGAGACAGCTGACACTAGGAAGAAAAGGAAATGAAAGTATCAAAACTAGAGTGTAATGAACTATGGAACACCTGACTGAGATAACTTTACAATCTGGCGATATTTTTTTTCAGAAAGATCATCTCTCAAAGGTTTACTTTTAGCTGACTTCCAAGTAATGAAGGGCAAACAATGCAAATGAAAAAGAAATTACAGCAGAGCAAAGAGATAACAACAAACATCTGCATAGGTAGTGGCATCCTTTGGAGATGGCATTTATGTCGACGACGACATTATGGGTCGATACTATTCATTTATAAAACAAGCCATGTTATTAATTAAGCCTTACTTTACTTGTCCTTTCATGCAAATGATTACAAGTAAAGTTATTGGAAAATATGGACAAAAATCCCTATTCCCCTCACGGTGAAACTCCGTGTCGAGTGTGGCTCGACATACGAGCTGCTGCCACTGCTAACCGTGTCGAATCACACTCGACATGCGAGTGTAAAAGGTTAATCTCTTTTCTTTCCATACAGTCAATTATGTTGATGATGTTTTCATCATCCTCGATACTTCCATAGCCAATGTACACGTTTTACCCATTTACCTCGGTTATTTTTACCTGTCAGATATGATGTTTTCCCAGCACATGATTTTGATGATTTTTTTCTCAATTTCCACCAGGTTATGTCCTGCATTGTTGCTGAAGTTTTAGTAAATGACTTGTCCATCATCCACATGTCCATGTCCACAGGGATGAAGATGATGGACGAGTCATCCTTTGAAATGCTGGCAGTAATGCAGAACATGACCCCGTGGATATCATGAGGAAAATTCATCATAATGCTTACCCTTCCATTTCCTGTTTTATCGAAAAAGCAATTAATTCGCTGTTATCTTGGAAAGTGTAGTGTATAAGGACCCAAATAGTATCTTATCTGTTGAAAAATATAGGAAGTCATCAATTTTGGATCTTAAGTCCCCAGAGATTCTACCCAGTATTACAATAACAAAAAATCTGGACAGGGACACTCTATCCCCAATCCAATGTATGCACTTGTGAACATTCCAACTGTGCCCGAGTCACCTGGTTAGAAACTTCAAATGGTTTCCTGTTAGAAGGTCAAATGGGCTTCTGCGTTGACTCCTTTCCATACTCTTGAGTCTAAGAATATATGGGAATTAATTGTTGAAAAACTATGTATGTCATTGTAAATACCTCATCAACTAATGAAACTAGAAAGGTTGTTGTGATGGAGTGTCATATGAGTAGTAAATAAATATGTATAAAGTAAATATGCCATGTAGTAGGTAGTGGGTCGCGGTGGTCCAGGGGGTAGAGCATTGGACTACTGACCGGAGGGTCCTGGGTTTGATTCCTGGGCACCTGCAGCTCCACCCAAGCTGTGTGATTTTTCGGGTGCCAGGTCTTCCTGGGAAACCATAACCGGCACTGGGAAAGGAACTGGCCCCCAACCCAGATGTGTGAATATTCACACACCGTATAGGGCTTAGTACTGGGTGAACTCTACCATCACTTACCAAACCCACCTTCGGGTTGAATACTGTGTTTATGGTTTTTTTAAATTTGGGATGGAAAAGGTTACTGTAATTGCCTACCTCTCAAACCTATGAAGTAAAAAATGTGCTCTGAAGTAAAGCACACTTAATTGTTTTTAAAACAATGATTTTTTGTAGAAAGCTTACAAATATATCTTTATGTCATGGCTGGAGAATGAAAATGGTTAATGTTTGTAGTATCTGCACAAACTACTGATGGAACAGATCCTATATGCATTTCCACCAAGGGTGATGATAAGCTAAGAATAAAACATTAAATAAAATAGAAGCTGATTTTGAATTGTCCACCAAAAAATATATACCTCAATAAATGTGAGCTATAAAAATCACAGTGAAAAATCACAGCGTGCAAGAAATACAAGTGAATTGAGTTCAACAGAAAATGCTCAGACCAATCCCACAAAATTTCTCGTTCCATGTTACCATGAAGCAGTAGTTAAAAGGCTGTGTTATTCGAAGAGTTTCTTTGTGACTTGTGAGGATGTAACATGCCAAAGGTCCCAATTTTCAATACGTAGACCTCACCATTAAGAGATCTCCCTCCATGGGAATGCCAGCAGTAGAGGTAAGTTATTTCCCCCTAGCCCCTCGTATTATTTGGGATGTTGCGAGGGGAAGAGGATACCTTATTTTTTTATTGAAGTTACCAGATGGGCCAAAGCCCAAAATTTTTTGGGAAAGAGTGCCTATAATTCCTTCATTTCAAGAGATAAATATATAATTTCAGGTTGTAAGTTTTTCAATACCTGCACACATGAAGCACATAAGGCTGTTCAGTTATTCATATATAAACATTCAAGGTTGAATGTTTATGCATGAAAATGACATCTTAAACTTTGTCACCTGAACTTGGAATATTTTAGATTGATGAAAATTATAATATTTTTAATCTGCTTTGATGGAAGATAGAAAAATAGTTTAAGTGGCTATATGTGACCTATGAGAAAGGTCATCATGCATTTATATTATTAGACCCCCTTGCAGCAATCTACATCAGGATTATATATAAATGAAGAAATTCGATGATGGTCCATATTACATAATTTACTGTAAATTGAAAATATGATCCTGCACTCATGTATTCAGAATTAATGTTTTATAATCATTAAAAAATGGGATCTCAAAGTTTTTCTGGACTTAGCATATTTTGAGTGAAGAATATTAACAGATATCATCTAGAAATGGAAAGATGTTATCTTTCAAATTTAATAAAATTTTGTCGTAATAAGTGTCTATTCCCTTCCCTTTCCTAATTGTATTGAATTTCCTCCACCTCACGTAACTTAAACACTCTGTGAAGGAATATTTTTACCTGCCTCCCCCTGTAATGAACTCTTGCCACCACCCCCTCCCAGTACCAGGTAGTCATTTTTTTAGCTTCATTACTCCATACCACTCCCCCTCCACCAACGACTCCTTTAAGAATACTTTTTCCTCCTGTGCCATAAGCTTTTTGTGCATAGCTGTGATAATGACATAAAAATTCTAGCTTTAGAAGAAAACCTGTTAAAAAACTTAATTCTCAATGACAAGGAAGCTAAAGAGGTCCTCTGGGATAGTTGGTGATATTAGTAATGTTGGCATTTGTGGTAGCCCCATGTTCATGTTTTTTAAAAAATAATCAGCAGTTTTGGAAAAAGTTTGAGGACAGTGAGTAATTCAACCCCAAACTTTAAAGCATATACACCCTTTAGCTATTTACAATGTTAAGCTGTGAACCAATTAGTGCAATTGTTAAGAGCAGGTTAAGGTGAATGCTGGGTTTCCCTCCATCCTTTCTCTCTTCCCATTCATCCCTAATGGCACCAATGACCTCAGCTGTTGGTTGCCTCCCCTAGTTGCAGTAGTTGTAAGGCCATTTGCACCATTAGGCATAGGTGGGAAAGGAAGGGTGGAGAGAAAACTGGCATTAGCCTACTCTTGTTGAAAGGCACCAAGGGGTGTGCAGTTTAATGTCACTTCCGACGGACGTCATACTCACTCAAAGTACTCTCCACGAAGCACCTCAAGTAGGTATTGGGATACCACTGAAAAATATTTGTTGTTTTCTGGATTTGAACCTGAGCCTTCTTGGTGGGAAGCCTGTATGTTAGCCTCTGCACCATCCCAATCCCAGTGCATCCCCTACAGAAGACTGCTTTGACCCATGCATTGTGTATTTTGATGGGGATGAACAAATAGGAAACAGTGATTGTCAAAGTTCACTAGTCACTGCTAGAGTTGAGGGATGAACAGCTTCCCCAGCCTGTGATGGCAATCTGCATCCTGATTGGCTGCACTTTCTGCAACCAATCAGGATGCAATACTGGATGTATCTAAATGTAGCTTGAAACCATGCTGTTAAATACCATCGACACACAAATGTGTGGAAGCTGAGGGGCTTTCAACTTAATTATCAAAGGTTTGACTGATTGGAACAGTCTTAGATATATGTGACATATATTGTTTCAGTGATCAGGGCATTGTCCAGTGTACTCAAGGTCTGTGGTTTGGTTCCTTGTTCATGAATATTCTCTAATTGGAATCTTCCTCATTCCACATATCCCTTTCATCTGTTTTGCTGCTTCCTATTCCTTTCCTTATGTGTAACCCTCCTTGAAAATATGTTTGCCCAGTTAGGTGGATTTCCATGTATTGATACATTTGCACATGTGTGTGTCAGCATAGATGAGTGTATGCACAAACACACATTCCTATATGTGGACATATATAAGGACAAGCATGTATACACACCCATTGCATTATTAAAAACAATCGGTTATGAAAATCGTACTAAATAAAATGGAAAAAAATTAAACCTAAGAAATGGCACACTGTCAAGAAGTGAAAAAAATAATTTTTTCATCAATGCTATAAAATATTTTATTCCTTTCACAGTGTAAAAGTTAATTTATGGTCAATTTTGTTTACATGACATTGTTTTGGTACAAATTAGGTACAATATTGAAAATGAAACCAAACATGAAGAATAATAATTTTTTCTGCATTGTTAAGGAGGAAAAATGTCAATATTGTGGAACATTAAAGCTTTAAGGCTGATTACAAGCTCCATCCTGGGACCTGCTGAAATTTAGAGTTAATTTAAAACACTATTTTAAAGAATAAATAACATTCTGAACACTAAGAATTTGCTTGTCAATTAGAGAATGAGAGCATTATAATGCAACCATTTCAGAGAGTAAAAATCATTCGCCAGAGGCCACTGCTAACAATGGAGAGGAGTAAAATATGTGGCTAGGAATTGGAAATTACTCGGAAATATTTTATCAAACTAATTTATACTTGAGTGGACCAATATGGATATTTGTTTCAAGCCTACTCTATAGGAGTGACAGTGAAGTTATAAATATTGGCAAAAAAAGCATGGTGGAAAAAGTCAAATTGAGCATTTATTATCAAGGCCAAAGATGATTGAAATATAATTGTATGTATTTTTTGTCGGGTAACATAGGTCCTACATAAAAGAATGAATATTTGGGTGAGTGAGAATCCATGTAACATAAAACTATGTTAATAAGATGAAATTCAAGTTGTAGTACTAGATAAAATCAAAGTTGACACTGCAGATTCCATTATGTAAAATTGTGAGACTAAGTAGATGAAGTGCATGAAGTTAATGTATTTTTGCTGCTGTTGTTACATTTGTGGAGAGAGGAAGATATATATATATATATATGGGGCGGGTCGCGGTGGTCTAGCGGGTAGAGTGTTGGACTGCTGACCGGGTTCGATTCCCGGGCAAGGCACTTTGGGCACCTGCAGCTCCACCCAAGCTAGTTGATTTTTCGGGTACCAGATCTTCCTGGGAAACCATAACCGGCACAGGGAAAGGAACTGGCCCCCCTACCCTGATGTGTGAATATTCACACGCCGTATAGGGCTTGGTACATGGGTGAGCTCTACCATCACCTACTAAACCGACCTTCGGGTTGATTACTGTGTTTATGGATATATATATTCTGTTTCATAGAGACAACATAGTAAAGAGGTCATGTATAAAAAGTTGGATGTTTTGAGACATGAATATAATTAGGGGTTTCTCATATGAAGCTTTTCAGTGATATATGATAGAGGTAATAAAAGAAATGTGGAGTTAGTTATGTAAAATACAATTAAAATATCCATGCTCAACATGGAAAGGAATAACATGGAGGAAATTGTATATGTTTCACATATTATGATTCTTATCAAGGTGTGAGGATTCTTAAATTAGGATGAGATACAGTATTTGGTTGGTGAAACCATTAATGTTTTTTTGTTCCTGTAGATAAATGAATCAAGAAATATTGGTAAACCAGTCTGTAGTCTGTCACTATCATTGTTGATACTTTGGAGAAAGTTGATGTTACCTTAAATACAGAGCAGATTTTGGAGGATGAGAATATGGCATTAAAACTACATGATTAAAATTCAGTATTTGAATGTTAAGATGATCATTTTATTGTTATACATTTGGTTTAATATGTCCCTTTGAAAATAGTGTGAAAATAAAAGTTCCTGTAAATTGTTTAACTGATAATGATGATGTCTTAGAACTTGCAGAAATTGATTTTATAATTAAAAATGCATTCAAGGCTGCAACAGAAGAAAAAACCTTATATTTCCATTGTTTTGAAGATTTTTTTGTATGTTTTGGAGTTGGTGCAGAATATTTCATGAATAAAATTATAGCTCTGGTAGTTGATAACTTTAGAGTTGTTGTCTTGGGCTATGTGGGATTTAAGAGAGTGCCAAAGTCTCAAAATTTGATGAAATATGTGAAATTTTTATTGTTGTAAGTGGCATTCCCCCATATGTTTTGGTAGAATAAGCATTAGCTACCTTCCTTTAATGGGTGAATGTTATAGTTTCCTGCTATGAATCAATATCAGATATTTTTCAAGCCATTTCACTCAGTGATAGGGAGGAAGGTTTGGATGCTATCAATGCAATTCCAAAAATTGTGCCATTTTTCATTGAAGCTGCATAATTGGTATTGCTTTGAATATAGTGGCTCCATTTAAAAACATTGTGTGATCTGTGATTTAACAGACTATCTAGATGTCATTTATATTGTAGCAGATAACACAGTTACTCATTCAAACCTGTTGGAGGTTTTTACTGAAGAGGAATAAGTAAATGTGAATGAACATGATAATCCCAAAGTTTTTGTGTTACATTTTGAATCCAAGTGTGATATCATAGAATTTATATCTTTTGATATTGCTTGAATTACATTTCCTTTAACATGTTCGGGACTAGGTGGTCGTACATTATTTCCCTGTTGGAACTGTTGGTACTCTTATTGGAGTAATACATGTTGAAGTTAAAAAAAACATTAATAGCTGTCATAGATGGATTTGTGAAGTAATTTGGTTACCAGTTTTGACTTCAAGGACCATAGGCATTCTTGTAATGTGATAGCGAAAGAACTAGTTTTAGTTAATGCATACCGCCATTTGGAAGTTTCTAAATTTGTTATTTATGGAAATTGAGGAGTTATTGAAAATTCAGTTTTTGAAGTTGTGTGAAAATGGTGCCATACAATAATTACTGACCTATCTGAGGTTGAACTCAACTCTACAATCTGTTGTGAGTGAGTACATTTTACTGTAAATAATGCAGACTTTGGAGAATGTTTGGACAAATATTTTGACATTATTTCCATCCTGAATGACGGCATATGTACTGTTTCAAATCATTTTTGAGGTGGTACTCAAAGGAGCATAGTTTAGTGTGGATGTAGCTGATGGTTATATGGTTATTGTGGAAGATGATTATATCAATGAAAACAATTGAAATTTTACATTCTAATGTGACTACGGAAGGAAAATCATCAATTCATTATGACCAAACTTAATGGTTGCACTCAATTCCACAATTAAAAATATAAAATATCATTTAATCATTATTGAATGTATACATAGATGAGACATAATAAACTCTTGTGGAAAGATATGTAGAAGGACATGTAGATCCTGGCATTGGCAATAAAAAAAAACACTGAATTAATATTGAATATGAATGATAATCCATCAGTTCCAGGAAATGTATTTGATTTCTCATCAATTGTCTGCCAACATTGGTAGACAATGTTGATGAAGTGGCCAACAAAGTTTACCCATATGATCCTTCAGCCATTGTAACAAAATCGTTTGATTCTGTTAAGGGATTAATGGTTGAACTCAAGATTCTTTTCCTCCTAGAATTACATATGTTATCGTCATCTTGGAAGTGCTACCATCAGTTGACTAAGATGTGTAATGTAGTAAAAGTTGATTTTTCAGGAGATTCTGTTGGAGTTATAGTACTCCATGATGACATGGAAGAAATACTAGAAGCTGAGGTAGTCAGATATGTAATTGCTGATGTAGATTCTGACGTCGATATAGAAGATATTTCGAAAGGGGGTTCATTTGATGCCCATGTCAAAGAATTGATTTCCGCTAATGCTGATGCTAGTAGCCATGGGTAGGTATGTAGTGGCTGAAGGTAGTTGGTGTCCTTGAGGTACTGGGGTGATCTTTGGTTGAACTTGATAATTGTTGAGTTGTCAGTTCAACTAAGGTTGATGCAGATGTTGAGCTTTCAATTGATGATGACGTTTGAGGAGATGAATATTCAATAGTATAAGCTGGAGTAGATTTAGAAGTAGTTGATGATTTAGTCCCAGATGTATTGGCTGCCGATGAGGAATAGTGTGCTGTGGATTTTCCTGATGATACCTTATATGATGAGGAGGATATCGATTCTGATTCGGTGGTTGGTGAAGATTGATAAGTTGATTTAATCATGGAGGTACTGCCTTGAGTTGAATAGGTTTTGTTTTTAGAAATCGTGGTTTGTGGTGAAGTTGATTCTACAGAAATTGATACGTTGGTGGCAAATGTTGAACTGGAAGAAATACTGGATGGATGTGTCATAGGTGATGTAGGTTTTGACTTTGGTGAAGAGGTCGCTTGGACAGTGTTTTCTTTTGAAGTACTCGTGGAGGCAATGCTTTCTGTAAATGCTTTTGATGAACCAGAGGCTTTTGAAGTGCCTGAAGATGTGGATTCGGGTGCTGAAGATGTTTCATAGTGTGAGGTACTTTTTTGGGTAGTAGATGCCCTTGACGTACTGGCGTGATCTTTGGTTGAACTTGATAATTGTTGAGTTGTCAGTTCAACTAAGGTTGATGCAGATGTTGAGCTTTCAATTGATGATGACGTTTGAGGAGATGAGTATTCAATAGTATAAGCTGGAGTAGATTTAGAAGTAGTTGATGATTTAGTCCCAGATGTATTGGCAGCGGATGAGGAATAATGTGCCATGGATATTCTTGATGATACCTTATATGTTGAGGAGGATATCGATTCTGATTCGGTGGTTGGTGAAGATTGATACGTTGAGTTAATCTTGGAGGTACTGCCTTCAGTTGAAGATGCGCTATATGTAGAAATCGTAGTAGATGGTGTAGTTGATTCTGCAGAAGTTGATACATTGGCATTCGATGTTGAACTAGCAGAAATACTGGAACTTGCCGATTTTGGAGATGTCGTAGGTGATGTAGGTTTTGACTTTGGTGAAGATGTCGTTTCAACAGTATTTTCTTTTGAAGTACTCGTGGAGGCAATGCTTTCTGTAAATGCTTTTGATGAACCAGAGGATTTTGAAGTGCCTGAAGATGTGGATTCGGGTGTTGAGGAAGTTTCATAGTGTGAGGTACTTTTTTGGGTAGCAGGTACCCTTGAGGTACTGGCGTGATCTTTGGTGGATATTGATAATGGTTGATTTGTAGATTCAATTACGGTTGATGCGGATGTAGAGTTCTCAATTGATGATGATGACGTTAGAGGAAATGAATATTCAATAGTATAAGCTGGAGTAGATTTAGAAGTAGTTGATGGTTTAGTCCCAGCTGTATTGGCTGGGGATGAGGAATAATGTGCCATGGATTTTCCTGATGATACCTTATATGTTGAGGAGGATATCGATTCTGATTCGGTGGTTGGTGAAGATTGATACGTTGAGTTAATCTTGGAGGTGCTGCCTTCAGTTGAATATGCTCGGTATGTAGAAATCGTAGTAGATGGTACAGTTGATTCTGCAGAAGTTGAAACTTTGGCATTCAATGTTGAACTAGCAGAAATACTGGAACTCGCCGATTTTGGAGATGTCGTAGGTGATGTAGGTTTTGACTTTGGTGAAGATGTCGTTTCAACAGTATTTTCTTTTGAAGTACTCGTGGAGGCAATGCTTTCTGTAAATGCTTTTGATGAACCAGAGGATTTTGAAGTGCCTGAAGATGTGGATTCGGGTGTTGAGGAAGTTTCATAGTGTGAGGTACTTTTTTGGGTAGCAGGTACCCTTGAGGTACTGGCGTGATCTTTGGTGGATATTGATAATGGTTGATTTGTAGATTCAATTACGGTTGATGCGGATGTAGAGTTCTCAATTGATGATGATGACGTTAGAGGAAATGAATATTCAATAGTATAAGCTGGAGTAGATTTAGAAGTAGTTGATGGTTTAGTCCCAGCTGTATTGGCTGGGGATGAGGAATAATGTGCCATGGATTTTCCTGATGATACCTTATATGTTGAGGAGGATATCGATTCTGATTCGGTGGTTGGTGAAGATTGATACGTTGAGTTAATCTTGGAGGTGCTGCCTTCAGTTGAATATGCTCGGTATGTAGAAATCGTAGTAGATGGTACAGTTGATTCTGCAGAAGTTGAAACTTTGGCATTCAATGTTGAACTAGCAGAAATACTGGAACTCGCCGATTTTGGAGATGTCGTAGGTGATGTAGGTTTTGACTTTGGTGAAGATGTCGTTTCAACAGTATTTTCTTTTGAAGTACTCGTGGAGGCAATGCTTTCTGTAAATGCTTTTGATGAACCAGAGGATTTTGAAGTGCCTGAAGATGTGGATTCGGGTGTTGAGGAAGTTTCATAGTGTGAGGTACTTTTTTGGGTAGCAGGTACCCTTGAGGTACTGGCGTGATCTTTGGTGGATATTGATAATGGTTGATTTGTAGATTCAATTACGGTTGATGCGGATGTAGAGTTCTCAATTGATGATGATGACGTTAGAGGAAATGAATATTCAATAGTATAAGCTGGAGTAGATTTAGAAGTAGTTGATGGTTTAGTCCCAGCTGTATTGGCTGGGGATGAGGAATAATGTGCCATGGATTTTCCTGATGATACCTTATATGTTGAGGAGGATATCGATTCTGATTCGGTGGTTGGTGAAGATTGATACGTTGAGTTAATCTTGGAGGTGCTGCCTTCAGTTGAATATGCTCGGTATGTAGAAATCGTAGTAGATGGTACAGTTGATTCTGCAGAAGTTGAAACTTTGGCATTCAATGTTGAACTAGCAGAAATACTGGAACTCGCCGATTTTGGAGATGTCGTAGGTGATGTAGGTTTTGACTTTGGTGAAGATGTCGTTTCAACAGTATTTTCTTTTGAAGTACTCGTGGAGGCAATGCTTTCTGTAAACGCTTTTGATGAACCAGAGGATTTTGAAGTGCCTGAAGATGTGGATTCGGGTGTTGAGGAAGTTTCATAGTGTGAGGTACTTTTTTGGGTAGTAGATGCCCTTGTCGTACTGGCGTGATCTTTGGTTGAACTTGAGAATGGTTTAGTTGTGTATTGAACTGCGGTTGATGCAGATGTAGAGTTCTCAATTGATGATGACGTTTGAGGAAATGAATATTCAATTGTATAAGCTGGAGTAGATTTAGAAGTAGTTGATGGTTTAGTCCCAGCTGTATTGGCTGCGGATGAGGAATAATGTGCCATGGATTTTCCTGATGATACCTTATATGTTGAGGAGGATATCGATTCTGATTCGGTGGTTGGTGAAGATTGATACGTTGAGTTAATCTTGGAGGTGCTGCCTTCAGTTGAATATGCTCGGTATGCAGAAATCCTAGTAGATGGTACAGTTGATTCTGCAGAAGTTGATACTTTGGCATTCAATGTTGAACTAGCAGAAATACTGGAACTCGCCGATTTTGGAGATGTCGTAGGTGATGTAGGTTTTGACTTTGGTGAAGATGTCGTTTCAAAAGTATTTTCCTTTGAAGTACTCGTGGAGGCAATGCTTTCTGTAAATGCTTTTGATGAACCAGAGGATTTTGAAGTGCCTGAAGATGTTGATTCGGGTGTTGGGGAAGTTTCATAGTGTGAGGTACTTTTTTGGGTAGCAGGTACCCTTGAGGTACTGGCGTGATCTTTGGTGGATATTGATAATGGTTGATTTGTAGATTCAATTACGGTTGATGCAGATGTAGAGTTCTCAATTATCGATGACGTTTGAGGGGATGAATGTTCAATAGTGTAAGCTGGAGTAGATATAGAAGAAGTTGATGATTTAGTCCCAGCTGTATTGGCTGCGGATGAGGAATAGTGTGCCGTGGATTTTCCTGATGATACCTTGTATGTTGAGGAGGATATCGATTCTGATTCGGTGGTTGGTGAAGATTGATAAGTTGATTTAATCATGGAGGTACTGCCCTCAGTTGAATATGCTATGCCTATAGAAATCGTAGTTGATGTTGTAGCTGATTCTACAGAAGTTGATACGTTGGCATCAAATGTTGAACCGGAAGAAATACTGGATGGATTTGTCATAGGTGATGTAGGTTTTGTCTTTGGTGAAGAGGTCATTTGGACAGTGCTTTCTTTTGAAGTACTCGTGGAGGCATTGCTTTCTGTAAATGCTTTTGATGAACCAGAAGTTTTTGAAGTGGCTGACGATGTGGATTCACTTGTTGATGAAGTTTCATAGTGTAAGGTACTTTTTTGGGTAGTAGATGCCCTTGTCGTACTGGCGTAATCTTTGGTTGAACTTGAGAATGGTTTAGTTGTATATTGAACTGCGGTTGATGCAGATGTAGAGTTCTCAATTGATGATGACGTTTGAGGAAACGAATATTCAATAGTATAAGCTGGAGTAGATTTAGAAGTAGTTGATGGTTTAGTCCCAGCTGTATTGGCTGCGGATGAGGAATAATGTGCCATGGATTTTCCTGATGATACCTTATATGTTGAGGAGGATATCGATTCTGATTCGGTGGTTGGTGAAGATTGATACGTTGAGTTAATCTTGGAGGTGCTGCCTTCAGTTGAATATGCTCGGTATGTAGAAATTGTAGTAGATGGTACAGTTGATTCTGCAGAAGTTGATACTTTGGCATTCAATGTTGAACTAGCAGAAATACTGGAACTCGCCGATTTTGGAGATGTCGTAGGTGATGTAGGTTTTGACTTTGGTGAAGATGTCGTTTCAACAGTAATATCTTTTGAATTACTCGTGGAGGCAATGCTTTCTGTAAATGCTTTTGATGAACCAGAGGATTTTGAAGTGCCTGAAGATGTGGATTCGGGTGTTGAGGAAGTTTCATAGTGTGAGGTACTTTTTTGGGTAGCAGGTACCCTTGAGGTACTGGCTTGATCTTTGGTGGATGTTGATAATGGTTGATTTGTAGATTCAATTACGGTTGATGCAGATGTAGAGTTCTCAATTATCGATGACGTTTGAGGGGATGAATGTTCAATAGTGTAAGCTGGAGTAGATTTAGAAGAAGTTGATGATTTAGTCCCAGCTGTATTGGCTGCGGATGAGGAATAGTGTGCCGTGGATTTTCTTGATGATACCTTGTATGTTGAGGAGGATATCGATTTTGATTCGGTGGTTGGTGAACATTGATAAGTTGATTTAATCATGGAGGTACTGCCCTCAGTTGAATATGCCTTGTATGTAGAAATCATAGTTGATGTTGTAGCTGATTCTACAGAAGTTGATACGTTGGCATCAAATGTTGAACCGGAAGAAATACTGGATGGATTTGTCATAGGTGATGTAGGTTTTGTCTTTGGTGAAGAGGTCATTTGGACAGTGCTTTCTTTTGAAGTACTCGTGGAGGCATTGCTTTCTGTAAATGCTTTTGATGAACCAGAAGTTTTTGAAGTGGCTGATGATGTGGATTCACTTGTTGATGAAGTTTCATAGTGTAAGGTACTTTTTTGGGTAGTAGATGCCCTTGTCGTACTGGCGTGATCTTTGGTTGAACTTGAGAATGGTTTAGTTGTATATTGAACTGTGGTTGATGCAGATGTAGAGTTCTCAATTGATGATGACGTTTGAGGAAATGAATATTTAATAGTATAAGCTTGAGTAGATGTAGAAGTAGTTGATGGTTTAGTCCCTGCTGTATTGGCTGCGGATGAGGAATTGTGTGCTGTGGATTTTCCTGATGATACCTTATACGTTGAGGAGGATAATGATTCTGATTCGGTGGTTTGTGAAGATTGATAAGTTGGGGTAGTCTTGGAGGTACTGCCTTCAGTTGAATAGGTTCTATATGTAGAGGACATGGATGATGGTACAGTAGATTCTGTAGTAATTATATTAGTATTTGATGTTGAAGTGGGAGAAACAGTGGAAGCTGAGTTTTTCTGATGAGGAATCGATGAAGCAGATTTTGAATTTAATAATGAGGATCTTAGTAATGAGATATTTAAGCTTTCTTCAGCCATATTTTCATTTGTTGTAGGGCTGTAGTTATTTGAGTGACAATTATAACGTGAAGTAGTGTTTGATCTTTTGGCAGTCCTGTACAAATCAGTTGATGAAGTATTGAGTTGCCCGTTTCTAGATTTCTCTTCTAAGTTAACCTCAATTGCTCTTCGTAGGTTTGGTTTACATGTGTTACTAATGCCATAGATGCATTTTCTTTCAGCCACGCTATACATTCTTCCTGGTTTACATGTTATTACCCTTTTTCTGAATCTTCCAGGAGGGTCCTGCCATTTGCATTCGTAATACCCTCTGCAGTTGTAGGTGGGAGTTATTCCTTGGCAAGTACAGTTTGAAGTATGTATTACTGTGTCATTCCCAACACCACACTTTTTATTCAGTCGATCCTCTGAAACACATTTCTTCGCTCTGTTGCTGAATCCTTTTCCTACAGGGCAAGCATGCAGTTTTCTCTTATATTTGTTACTATTCCTAAGTTTAATACATTCATAATACACAGAGCAGTCATATTTTAAAGAGGTATTTCCATTTCCCTCACATGTGAGGAAATCAATGTCCATTCCATATTCATTTTTCTCTCCTGTTTCCCTAGTATGATACTCTATTGTCCTGCAGTAGGGTGGAGATCCTTGACATAGCCTTGAAGTATTTCTTCTGTATCTTTTGTGAATTATTCCATCCAATATTTGGTTTGGGTTTGTCTGTTCTTCACTCTTTGCCATATATTTTCTTCTAAATATGTTAATGTATTTGATCATGTATGCTTTATACCCCGTTGCCAGTTCATTTGTGGTGCATTTCTCTCTTTTAGGATCAAAAACCGTCCCAAATGGGCATTGCATTTGTAAATAGCTGGAATAAATACATACAGAATATTTGGTATCATCTGATGGGTATGGAAAAATATGGACATCATTGCATGACATGTTGTAATGGACATGACATACTGAACCTCCACCTGGGATTTTAAGGCATATCCTTTCCTTCTTGTTGAAATATGATCCAGGAATACAGGTGAATCGTGTGGCAGTGAGTTTCTCATTAACTCTCCTACACAAAAAGTAGGTTCTATAGTCATTTCCCAAAAGGATGTCTTCTTTATTTTGACAGGTTGCGTTTTGATTCCAGATTACCTAGATAAAAAATTATGTTTAGTGAGCTGGTGATCACTCTACATGAGTTATCATTGTTATGGATTAAATATTGAGAGGGATTCTGTCACATTTGGTAAGATACCATGCATTTCCAAACTTGAATAATAAAAATTGAGGTGCCAGGAGAAATCACATGAGAGGGCATCAGTGTGGACAACTTAAAACTATACCAACAACCCATAAGTAAAGAGACTAAATCAAAATTATTGCCAAAACCAAACTGTATTGATAGGGTACAGTTTCATTAAAAGGAAGTGAGGATATGCATGAGTCATGCAGATCCAGACACTAAAAATTACCACAGCTGAGAGTAAGATTGAAGTTCACAGAATCAGGAGCAGTGATATTTTTTGGAAGGCAGTACATATTATTCATCCTATGATGACAGCTTGCAAATTTCCCTAATAACCATCTTCAACCACTTTGTTGATTAGTTACGGCCTTTTATGGGAAAGGGTGTTCGTGGAGAGCAGCAAAAAATCGGATCTGTGGAAATGAGCTCTTTGAAGGCGCAGCGTTATTCTGTGAAATTCTGCATGAAACTCGGCAAATCCTTCCCGAAAATTTTGAGTTGATTACCTAGGCTTATGCTGAAGATGCTATTGAACGTACCGCGTGTAATGATTGGTTTACCCGCTTCAAAAAGGGGTGATAACCAATGAAAGACGACATGCGTTCGACGAGCGTTCCGGAAGACCATCAACGTCGACAGATGGCCCCACATCGAGAAAGTGAGCGATATCGGTCGTGCAAATCGACGCTTGACTATCAGTGAACTTGTAGATGAGTAGGGAATCTCGATTGGCTCGTCCTATGAAATCCTGACTGAAAAATTAAGGATGCATCAAGTCGCCGCCAAATTCATACCTCGCCTGATGACAGCAGACCAGAAACGACATCGAGTTCAAGTCTTTCAGGAACTGCGTGATTGAGCTGAAGAGGATGAGATCTTCTTGTCCAGGATGAGAACAGGCAGTCATAGGTTTATCGATATGGCAACGAAACAAATATGCAATCTTCACAATGGATTGGTGAAACATCTCTCGCCCCTAAAAACCTTGACAAGTTCGCTCGATGGTTATGTTGACTGTTTTTTCACTGCAAAAGGGGTCTTGCATCATGAATACCGACCTAAAGGCCAAAAAGTCAACACGGAGTACTACCTGGGGCTATGAAACGCCTAAGAGAGAGAATAAGGCGAAAACGGCTCGAATTTTGGAGGAGCGGCAAGTGGTTTTTCTCATCACGTCAACCCACTTCTCAATTGCTTCTCATAACTTGTGAGTTTTAGCTAAAAACAAGTCCACTACGCTTCCCCACCGACCCTACTCACCAGACCTGACCCCATGTGACTTTTTCCTGTTCCCAAACTAAATATCTCGTTCAAAGGAAAACGATTTGCCACCATTCCATGGATAGAGGAAAATTCGACGGAGGAGCTTCTGAGCCTTCTGGAAGAAGCGTTCCAGGACTGTTTCAAGAAGTGCCGTTGTGATTTGTGCATACGCTAGGTAGGAGACTGCTTTGAAGGGAACCCTGACCAATAAGTTAGTGAAGTATTCATTTTGTAGTAAATAAATTTCGGGAAATTTTTGAACAGAACTCTTGAATGATATCCCAAATTCGCCTTGAGGTTTGTTCTTTGTCAATATTGAGCAATAGAGTTCAGTATTATTACCCATCGCTTAACCTTAATTGCGACAAAACAATTTTGTATTCCGGAATGCACTGATCATTTTACTAGGTGGGTACATTTAGGGGCGACCACTTCCTTTGCTGAGTGCATCGAAAATGTTCTGGTGGTGATATTTACCTGGCGCGGGAAATGATTTTCGTCCGAGAGTGCGAGGGCCCAGCGGGGGAAGAAGGCGTACGTGCCTGAGAACAGCGAAGCGAGTGATCCCGCCTTGATGGCAAGGCACAGGAAGAGACACAAAAGCCGCGGCATCAGGTAGAACGACTTCGGATCATCTGAGTGCGTGAAACCGGAATCGCGATTACTTAGGGAGCAAGAACAAATCCGAGATGATTCAAAATGCACGTGCCCCCCTCTCTCATGTTACCAAGATCAAGGAACTCGAGAAAACTCCGTGATGGAATGCAAGCGACTTCCTTTGCAACTGATGTCACCTTCGGCTGAAACTAAGTCACGTTAGAATGACTTCCATGGAAGTGAAGCGATAAGCGCAAAAGGCAAGCTAATTCATCGATGGTATTTTAAGCATACTCACGAGTCGGCTTTATCTTAAAGTTTGGCGCGCCATGGATGTTCATTAGAACTTTTTATATGGCCCTTGGGTGACTTTCAAGCACGTGTCTCCTCTGTATCATTCATTATTCACTTCAGCTGTGGATATGCAACATTTAGGACCGATTTCGTCTGGGATTTTCGGTAGTGATACTTTGGTGATTGAGTTGCGGCAAGTCTACTCCTTTCGTCATATATTTAGGCCATTTATTAAAAAGTTGTCTCACGTCACGCATGAAACACCACTCAAAGTGCTCTGAAAGCCACAAGACTGTGAACTACGATTCGTTCAATAGGTTTTAATTCCTCGGAAAAAACAGTCAATAAGAAATACATAAATTCAATTTTTTCAAGGTAGCGCAAAAACAAAAAACTCACCGACAACACTGCGGAATAAACTGAGAACGATTGGTATAGGTAAAAAAAAATACGTTACCAGTGGAGTTGCCTCTTCAGTCGTTAAATGGCACTTTTGTCAGATGCTCAATACAATATTGAAGGAAGTAAAAGATCAAACTCCATTGGTATTCTATCTAAAACAGAATCCATTTGCAATTCTACCGCAGAACTTATATACGAGATGTGTTAAAAAATTAACGGGAATTTTTTCATTTCGCGGGCTTGGAGAGTACGATTGTCAAACTTTTTTTTATTATGTTGGTATACATGCCCCTGAA
This sequence comes from Hetaerina titia, assembly GCA_037158775.1. Lineage (NCBI taxonomy): Eukaryota > Metazoa > Arthropoda > Insecta > Odonata > Calopterygidae > Hetaerina > Hetaerina titia. The sequence continues at coordinate 542,818 of CM073779.1, read as the reverse complement.
GTATGATAAAACTTTCAGCTGTTTTCATTGTGGACTTTGTCTGCGACAGGCACTAAGTTTAATGAGCTCGGCGATTTTCGTTTGTTAAAAGAAATGGATCAAAGAAGTTGTATCAAATTTTGCGTCAAAAATGAAACAAAGTGTGTGAAATGTTAACAAAGGCTTATGGTGAGTCTGCTATGAGTAATGAAGAGTTTGCGGGTGGTATAAGCGTTTCCAAGAAGGCCGTGAAGACCTTGAAGATGGCGAACGCCCTGGACGCCCCAGCACATCAACAATCGATGAAAACGTGGAAAAAGTGAAAGAAATGGTGATGAACGATCGCCGAATCACAATCAGAGAGGTCGCTGATGATGTTGGCATATCGATTGGATCTCGTCATGACATTTTTTCCAATTTTTTGGGTATGAAACGCGTGGCAGCAAAATTCATTCCAAAATGGCTTTTCCACCACGGTAATGCACCAGCTCACACTTCATTGTTTGTTCGTGAATGTTTGGCCAAAAATAATACTGTAACAATGCCCCAACCTCCATATTCGCCAGATATGGCTCCGTGTGACTTTTTCCTGTTTCCAAAAATTAGGAGAACCTTGAAGGGCCGTCGTTTTACAGCCGTATATGACATTAAAAGCGCATCACGGAAAGAACTATCTCAAAATGGACTAAATATATGGCTCAAAATGGAATAAAGGCTATCTCAAAGATCGAGTTTGAGAAGTGTTTCGGGGATCGGAAGAAGCGTTGGCACAAGTGCATAATCTCCAATGGGGACTATTTTGAAGGTGATAACATCAATGTATAAGAATAAATAAATATTTTTGTCCTAAAAATTATAATTCCCGTTAATTTTTTAACACGCCTCGTATTTACCCGCTACTTAAATGCAAGTGTTTATAGCCATTAAACAAATTAAGTCTAAATTTCAAGTTGCAGATGGAATTCCGCTTGACTTCATCAATGTATTAATCCCACTAATCTTGCCTCACTTAACAAATAATTTCAATTCGTCAATACCACAAAACTATTTCCCAAGTCAATTCGAGTCTTATCAAGTCAATTCCAAAATGTGCAATTCTCAAGGTGAGGAAGAATATTGTCCTATTTCTTCCTTCCAATCTTATCCATACCCTGGGAAAACTTTTCCACGATCAAGTTACCCATTCTATACAGAAAAATCATATCATTGATCTGTTAAAATCTGGATTTCGCCATGGACGCAATACTGCTACTGCCATAGTCCAAATAACTGATGATGTATGACGTGCAATGGACAAAAGATGGGTATCAGCAATAAATTTGCTATACTTTATCAAGGTTTTCGACTAATGAGATAATGATATCCTTTCCGTCAAATGAAGGTGCTTTAGTTTTGCTGCATCGGCTTTTACTTGGATTCATTCATACTTCTCCGATCAATTGCAAGTGGTCGATAATAACGCATGTTCATCATGGGTTAAGATTTCAAGAGGTGCAACCCAAGGTTCAGCCTCAGACCGCTCTTATTTTCTCTGTGCATCGACGATTGTCCATCCTCGCTCATAAAGTGCAAACATCAAATATTTTCGGAGGACCAGCAAATTTATTAATACAGTGAACTCACTAACTTGCATAATGGCGTCACCTATAGCAATAATGAATAATCTTAACACATGGAGCAAATCAAATTTCCTAATTATAAGCCCTAGAAAGTAACAAATTATGAAAATAGGATTCCCTGTTTGTTACCATCGATTAAAAATGAGCAGCTGCTGATAATACGTATTGCAGATGTCCCTACACCACATTGAGATGTTGTTAGACATTTAGCTTAATGGTAGATGAAACTCTCTCTCGGCCGACGCATGTGATTAAAATATGCAAAAACCGTCAATCAATCATTAGAACCTCTTCTTAAATATAAGCACGTCATTTCCACATCTTTAACGGTACAGCGGTTTTGATAAGGTGCACAAAACAAGCAAACATTAGAGGGAATCAAATTCTTGTAATGCCGCATCATCGAACCGCCAATTATAACAAGTCGTTTTCGGTTATCGCTAGCTGAGTGTGGAGTAAGTTCACCATAAACACAAGCAATGCGCCTTCACTGCCAACGTTTAAAGGGCGCTGCCCAAAACACTCCATAAGGATCATAAAGGATTCTCGGGTCTTCCACCGGGTCAGGGGTTCCATGTTGGCCGGCGTTTCGATGCACGAGTTGGGCATCGAAACGTCGGCTAACATGGACCCCTTGACCCGGTGGAAAGCCCGAGAATCCTTCATGAAGCAAATACGCCGGGAAAGCACCAGATCTTACTTCACTCCATAAGGAATTAACTCGTAATTTAATAGGCAGATGTTTTCATCCTTTGTGAATAACATAATAGTACCACTAGTATGCAAATTTGGATATAAATATGCCGTATTATATAAATATGATTACTAGTCATTCTGTATTCACTAAATGTATGAATGTGAATATTATATTTATGATTTAGATATGTATATATAATGTGTATGGATATATAATGTATATATGTGTATATAATTGTATACATGCATATGCTGCATATTATTTGCTCAACTTTTAATTTTATCTTACTTTATTATATTTATAATGCTTGTTTTTACACAAACTTAATACATACTTTGCTCTTCCTTTTAACGATATTTATTTACCTTTTATCTTAATCTTATTTTATTTATCTTAATATTACAATGTAATCATTTCTTCTAAATTTTATTTATTTTTATTATTATTTACTGTTGCCGATTAAAAAAATCATTTCTTTTGTTTGAATTATATTTTTTTCTATAAATTTATTTTAAAATTTGTTTTAAATATAATAAATAATTTTTTATTGTGTTCCCATGATATGTATCACCCTTTCACTACTACTAGGCATCTGCACATTAGTCACATCTCCTTAAATTTCATAAGTTTTTCACACCCACTTCCTATTTAGGTGTTTTCCTGCAGTGGAGTTATTCGCTAAGATATCAGTTTACAGTTCTTATGCCTTTCCAAACATTTTTAAAATAAAAATCTTTTCACACTCTGCCCAATTTTTCCCCAGTGTAGCATTTATTTATTAAAATTAATTTTAAAAATATATTTCATTTTATATTTTTCTATTATCCTTAAAAAAGGTCCCACACTTTGTTGAAATGGTTGTTGGCGTATTTACGCATGTGACCGACGAGGAGTTTGGTGGAAGAAGGGTCTATCTAGTCTCAATCTCGCCCCACTAAATACGTTTTATTATTATTAAGAGATATTTTTAATTACATGAAAGTGAAATACTCGATGAAGGCTATAACAAGCGCATCTTCGTTTTGATTGCATTATTAATCCTTATGTCGGGATATTGTTTGACCGCACCCCTCTATTTTCCGTATTCATTTCCATTGATTTCACCCTCCTTGAGGAAGAATTTTGGAGCTTACAGGCCTTCTTTTATCTCTCGTAATTTTGGGTAATTTTTCCCGTGGATTCCTCTCTTCTACTATGTTGCAATAATTCATTGCTTTCATAGGTTTTGGCCAGTCCATCTGGTTTTACTTGTTGATATAATATTGTACGCTATTGTTCCTCTTCTAATCCTTTCCCTCCGTCTTCGTTTCTCATTTTGTCACTGCTTGATTCAGGTTTGAATTCTATCTCCATTTTTTCGAATGCTCTCATTGTACAAGCACTATAGCATGGTTTTCTAATAATCCACTTCACAAACGTAAAGGTTCGCGGTCCTCACGTGTTCTCACGCACTGCTTACTTGCTTGTAACGTTATCTCCTTTGCACATGGTGGTTCCCGCATCATGTTAGCCTTCTTAGCTCGAGTTAAGGAGGTCCTTATCCGTCCAATTCCTCACTCATCGAACGTTTGATGTGCGTCGAATTGCTTCCATATTATGCTGTTTTTTAGGTAGATGAAACATTCCACGCCATCTTGATTTACTTCACTTTGGAGCACCGTGTTCAACTTCGTCTTAGCTCATACTAAGATTTTAGTTTTTCTCAAATTATATAAACGGCATATTCTTGTAGTGCCTGATCCATTGCATTTTAAAAAAAAACCTGCAAAGCCTCGAAACTCGACAAAAACTGCCTTGTAATCTTCGATACCAATTGTATATATTCAATTGTATTAAAATAAATTTGTTTGTCCCTATTTATTGTGATTTTCAATTTTCTTTTCCAATTATGTCTTACATAGCAACATGTGTGATGTTTCGGCCATTTCGTCCTTCTCTAACAACTTCTTTTAATCGAATTTCGAAATGTCTACCACATGCCATTCGCTGTGTAGCGGCTTGATTATCGTAGTACTGATTATCTGACATCTCCTTTGAAGAGATGGAGAAATGAAAATGGCGGAGGGAATAACTGGACACACCTGTAGGTGCCCAGAGTGGCTTGCCCGGGAATTGAACCCGGGACTCTTCGGTCAGAAGTCCAACGCTCTACCCCCTGGACTACCGCGACCCATCCTGAATAATTCATACAATTACGGTATAAATTTGTTTCCTTTTTGACCATGTCAAAGCCATCCTTGAAACCTAAAATACAGCAACAAATAGTATTCCCCTCCCCCGATATCATGCACTAAATGACCCTTATCGTGTCACATATGATTTGGTTTTCCTAAAGCCGTGCTGGATAGGGCAGTGTTCCTATTTTTTGTAAGCCGCATTATATTCCAAACAAGAGTATTTTCAAAGGTTATGCAAGGACGTTAAAGACATCGGCATCTGATTATTAAGATCCTACCTATCGCTACCTTCACGAGGCAGTTAACCTTCTATCGATATGTGGAAACCGTCTTTAAATAAGGTGCGATGCCTTCCCAAGTTCCTTTGGTATTCTTGCGGGGATTTCTTTCGGACCAGGAATTTTGCTATGTTTTTATATTTCGGAGATATTTTTCTATTCCTTCCATGGACAACTCTTCAGATGTGTGATTAATTGTGCACTAATTGTTTTGGAGCAGACTTGCAGAAAACAATCGTTTCGAATATTAGCCTTGTTTGTTTGTAATAATGTTACCATTTTCTGTCTTTAAATAATGCCCATTTGAATGTTTTCATATTTTCTTTGTATTCTAAACTCCGTTCTGACTTTCCTGTTGCAAAATCTCCTCTCCTTATTATCGCATTGGAACTTGGACTAAATTTTTCTAGCCCATCTACTAGGGTAGGCTGAAAACTAATGCACACATACTTGTAGACCACAAACAAAATGACCTTCAGAAGCACTTCCGGTGGCATGTGGAAGTAACATTCCCCCTCAATACGCATGCGTAGAGGTTGTAACATACATCCAGTGTATTTTGAGAAGCGGAAGTATGGAGACGTGTTTCCAGTGCTATGTCAACGCGAGTTAAAGGGCAAGACTTAAAATGTGGCTCCAACCGAGATTCATCGTCATTTAAAGGCTTTTTATGGTGACGATGCTGTTGATAGGTCTACTGTAAATCGATTGGTAGTAAAATTCCATGGTTGCGAGCGTGGACAAGACATAATTGTTGATGAAACACGCAGCGGATATCCGATCACTGCCACAGACGATAATCATCGCAAACTCATCAAAGATTTGATTCAAAATGACCGGCGAGTCACTTAAAAGCGTATCACAAACCATGTTGATTGAGTTTGTCGTGCTAAAGGCAGCCTGGAGCTAATAATCTTGCAACATGACAATGCTCGACCACACACCTCGCGCGCAACTTGAGAATCTCTGCGAAACCCGAATTTGAACCGATTCCACACCCTCGTTATTACCCCGATCTTGCGCCTTGCGATTTTTATTTTTTCCTCGACTCAAGAGATACCTCAGGGGTAATCATTACACCTCGGACGATGAGGCGAAGGCAGCTGTCAAGTCCTGGCTTCGAAAAAAGTCGGAAGAGTTTTTCATTGACCTAATGAAAAAACTTGTTACACGTTGGGAGAAACGTGCTAGTCTTAACGGTGGCTGTTGAAAAATAAATATATGATTTTGAAATTTAAGAATTGTACTTTAATGTACTTTTTTCCGGATCTTGCTATTTGTTTTTGTTTCGCTATTCACTACTCCGCAAGCCGTCGCAGGGACGTGTGGCTGAGGGGTTAGGTCACCAGCCATACTGTACCTACTCCAATATTTCCTGAAACACATGACACCCCGTGATACACCGAAAGGACAGGAGAAAGGGGGGCGACCAGACCTCATTCATACAATATCCCTAATACAGTATATGAATGTTGTACTATTAGCAACTAGCTCACTGACAAATAAGAAAACCCATTAAAAGGACGAGCTCACATGCACATGAATCATTAATTCATTCTAACATTCTACTCATGCAGGACAGACAATTCATTAGAGCTACAAAGTTTTTAAACGACACCCCAGCACGGATGCCACAAGCTTTGCTAGTGATGGTGGCTTAAAATCCTTCAGCGGGAAAATATATTTGAATATATCCTCACTTACATTTTATTACCGTTATAGTTTTACTATCTATGCAATTTTGCCTAAAAGCTCAATTTTTTATTCCTACCAGGAGTGGTTGAATGATGTTGAATGAATACCTGGAACTAATTTTTTAAAATGTAATTTGCAAAAGGAAGGAAGCGAAAAATAGTGGTCAACTTCGTTATAAAAGGAAAAATACTACTGTATATTTGCTTGCCCTCCCATGGACTACAACCTTGTCGTGGTGGAAGGGCTTGTGTGTTCCGATGACCCCTAGAGCTGTGCTGGCGGGTGTAATAATAATTACTCCTGGAAGGGCCACCCATGCCAGATAGGTCGAAGGTTAGGAGCCAGACGAAAGGTAGTCCACGCAGCGTCTGTTCCTCAGTGAGGCGGCTGCAATGGCGTCTGACCCCAGTGGGGGGCCATTAAGTGATGGTGTCACGTTAAAAACACTATTGAGGAAGGCAACGGGAAACCACCTCAATTATGATTCCCAAGAATATAATGATGGGCACTATAGATAATATGAGTCCTGGCAACTACGGGACTCGGCCCAAGAGGCCGTGTGTCGTGCCCGGCAGCGGGAGAGGCAAGGCTTCCGCGGTCGTCATCCCACGAAACCCTTGCAGGGAAGAAATAACTTCAGCAGGACAGAAGACTCAGAAGAAGGCGAAAGTAGTTAGAATAGGAACCTGGAACGTCAGGACAATGTTGAGGAGAGGCAAATTAGAGGGGTAGGAAGAAGGGGTAGGTATTAAAGGGGTAGGAAGAAGCGTCGTCTACATAAAGCAAGCGACAGATAGAATTTTACTCGTAGAGATTAAAGCAAAGCCGACAATCTTGGTCATTATTCAGGTATACATGCCACCGAGCAACCACAAGGAGGAAGAAGTCGATAGGATGTATGATGAGTTAGAGGATATCATCGCGAGTGTTCCTGCAGGGAAACATTTGATAGTGATGAGGGATTGGAATGCGACGGTAGGCGAAGGAAGAGATGGTGGTGAGGTGGGGGACTATGGGTTAGGCACGAGGAATGAACGCGGGGAGAAAGCAATTGAATTCTGCAGGAGACAGGGGTTAGTCATCACTAACACATGGTTTAGACACCACAAAAGGCGTAGGTATACATGGAAAATGCCAGGTGACTCAGAAAGGTATCAGTTAGATTATATTATGGTTAGGCACAGGTTTAGGAACAGTGTGATAAATTCGCACAGTTTCCCAGGAGCGGATGCGGACTCTGACCACAATTTAGTTGTTATGCAATGTAATGTTCGTTTCAAGAAGATAAGGCAAGGGCGGCGGGTTAGGAAATGGAATTTAGAAGCAGTAAATGCATTAACGAGGAAGGAGTATCAGCAGGCTGTAGAGAAAATGATGGATGACGGTAAAGAACTGAGTACTATCGAAGAAAAATGGGAATGTATCAAGAAAGGGATATTGGAAGCCGCTAAAGACACTATAGGAACCGTTAACGGGAAAAGGACAAGGAAACCATGGGTAACGGATGAGATGATTGCAAAGATGGATGAGAGAAGAAGATGGAAGAATGTAAACACAGAGTTAGGCAAAATGAAGTACAAAGAGTTAAACAATAAATTGAGAAGGGCCACAAATAAAGCAAAAGAAGAATGGTGGAAAACGCAATGCGAGGATATGGAAAATTTACAGAAGAAGGGTGAAATTGGTGCTCTATACAGCAAGGTTAAGTTATTATCGGGAAGTAAGAAGGCAAGATCTGTGCGAACAGTTAAAGATAAATGGGGTAAGATAATAGTTGAAACAGGAAAAATCCAAGAGAGATGGAAGGAATATATAGAAACACTGTATGGTAAAGAACTTAGGCCGACAAGGTTAGACATAGAAAAGGAACATGACGTAGAAGAAGATAGCTTAGGTCCAGGCATACTCGACGATGAAATAAAGGCATTAAAGGAGATGAAAGCAAATAAGGCTGTGGGGGTGGACAACATTCCTGTAGGAATGTTGAAATGGTTAGGGAAAGGTGGGAAGAAGGCCATATATGGACCGATTCGTAGTATTTATGAGGAAGGAATCTGGCCGGAAGATTTTGTGAGATCGGTATTAGTTCCTATTCCAGAAAAGGCAAAGGCTATACAATGTGAGGATTACAGAACAATAAGTTTGATATCCCACGCAGCTAAAGTTATTCTCAGGATCATCAACAAAAGGATAGAGAGAAAGGCAAATGATTACTTAGGGGATGATCAGTTTGGGTTCAGGAAAGGAAGAGGTACGCTTGATGCCATTGCAGTAATGAGATCACTAGTCGAGAGGAATATAATATACAACCAGGACGTTTTTGCCTGTTTTGTAGATTTCGAAAAAGCGTTTGATAGAGTGAATTGGGAAAAATTAATGCGTGTATTGCAGAAAATAGGAATGGATTGGAGGGACAGGAGACTGATCCGCAACCTGTACATGTCTCAGACTGCTCAGGTGCGAGTGGGGAACGGAGAGTCCGGATGGGCAGTGTTAGGAAGAGGTGTAAGGCAGGGTTGCCCATTGTCACCGGTACTGTTCAACGTATATGTAGAGGAAATGATTAAAGAGGCATGGGAAGAACTGGAGGTAGGAATGAAAGTCGGAGGGGAATTCGTAAAATCGGTTTGGTTTGCTGATGACCAAGCATTAGTTGCTCAGTCAGCCAAGGGGTTGCAAGCATTGCTGAGTGAATTGGAGGTTCAGTGCGATAAATATGGGATGAGAATCAATATTAATAAAACAAAGGTTATGCGATTTTCCAGAAAGAAAAAGGCTAAGCTAAATATTAAAATAGGCGGGGAAAAAATAGAGCAGGTAGAACAGTTTACATATCTCGGAAGTGTTTTGGACCAATACGGTCAAAGTGGTAGGGACAAAGGAGAAGAATTGCGATAGGCAAGGAGGCTTTCTCAAGGAGGAGGGAGTTGATGACGGGGACATTGAGTAGGGATGTTAAGACAAGACTCGTAAAAACTCTGATATGGAGCGTAGCTATACGGCGCGGAAACGTGGTCGCTGAAGCAGGAGGATAGACGTAGATTGGAGGCTTTTGAAATGTCGGTGTGGAGAAGAATGGAGAAGGTTAAATGGACCGAAAGGAAAACAAATGAGGAAGTACTAGAAATGGGGGGGGAGGAGAGGGGTTTGTTGAGAGAAATCCTATGGAGGCAAAAAAAATGGATGAAAGGCGTATTGAGCGGTAGTGGAATGTTGAAGAGGGCAATAGGGGGAGAATGTGTGGCAAGCGAGGTAAGGGTTGGAACAGGATAGGGATGTTGGACGGGATGAAGGGAGGAAAGAAGTACACCGAGATGAAGAGGGACCTGATATAGATTAGTTTGCTAGGTGGGGAGTCACAAAATGTTTATTTGATAGTTGTGTCCATCCAAAAACCTACCTACCTAATAATAGTAATAATATTTGCTTGGGATAAATAGAGAAGGTATTAAATTATCACGAAATTAGAAAAAGCCATAAAACATCTAAAATGCGTCTTCAGTGCAATAGGAAATCTCGCTACTCTCGAGAATCATAAGCCTACGTACTAAGAACAAATGATTGCGTTAATAGCTATGCGCTCTCTTATTATTTAAATATCTAATTCCTCGTACAACGATTGATGCACAAAAACCGTTCGAATTTAAACATACATTTCATACTTACCATTTTTTATGGGACGTGTGTAAAAAAACAAGTCTTTATATTTTAAATTCAAAATGATCAATCCTAATATCAATTGCTTAAACAGGCGATCGATCAATTTGTGACCAATTATTATAAGGTAATCTACCAGTGAAGGTAGGTTTTTGGATGGACACAACTATCACATAATTAACTTGTGACTCCAAAAAAACACAATCGAGCAACCTACTCTACATAAGGTCCCTCTTCATCTCTGTATATTTCCTTCCTCCCTTCATCCCGTCCAACATTTCTGTCCTGTCCCTGCCCCTTCCTTGTTTGTCCAACGTTTTCCCCTCTATCACCGTCTTCAACATCCCAGTGCCGCTCAATACGCATTTCATCCATTTTTCCTGCCTCCATAGGATTTCTCTCAACAAACCCCTCTCCTCTCCCACCATATCAAGTACTTCCTCATTTGTTTTTCTTTCGGTCCATTTCACCTTCTTCATTCTTCTCCTTTCTCTTTCTTAAGAAGAGAAGGGAGGTTAATAAAAGAGAGTCTTTTCTTAACCTCCCTACTCCTCCCTACTTAACGTCCCCGTCATCAACTCCCTCTACTTTAATATTTAGTTTAACCTTTTTTTTCTGAAAAATCACATAACCTTTGTTTTATTAATATTGATTGTCATCCCATATCTATCGCACTGAAGCTCCAATTCACTCAGCAATGCTTGCAACCCCTTGGCTGACTGAGAAACTAATGCTTGGTCATCAGCAAACCTAACCGATTTTACGAATTCCCCTCCGACTTTCATTTCTACCTCCAGTTCTTCCCATGCTTTTTTAATCATTTTCTCCACACATACGTTGAACAGCACCGGTGACAATGGGGAACCCTGCCTTACACCTCATCCTAACACTGCCCATCCGGACTATCCATTCCCCACTCGCACCTGAGCAGTCTGAGACATGTACAGGTTGCGGATCAGCCTCCTGTCTCTCCAATCTATTCCTATTTTCTGCAATACACGCATTAATTTTTCCCATATCAATCTATCAAACGCTTTTTCGAAATCTACGAAACAGGCAAATACGTCCTGATTGTGTTCTATATTCCTCTCGATTAGTGATGTCATTACTGCAATGCCATCACGCGTGCCTCTCCCCTTCCAAAACCCATCTGATAATCCCCTAAGTAATCATTTGCCTTACTCTCTATCCTATTGTTGACGATCCTGAGAACAACTTTAGCAGCATGGGATATCAAACTTAGTGTACTTTAGTCCTCACATGACATAGCCTTTACTTTTTTCGGAATAGGAACTAACACTGATCTTAAAATAAAACGAAGGTTATGCGATTTTTCTGAGAGAAAAAGGCTAAGCTAAACATTAAAATAGGAGGGGAAAAACAGAGCTGGTGGAACAGTTTACGTATCTCGGAAGTGTTTTGGAGCAACACGGTCAAAGTAGTAGGGAGGTAAGGAGAAGAATTGTGCTAGGCGAAGGCTTTCACAAGGAGGGAGTTAATGACGGGGACACTGAGTATGGAGGTTAAGAAAAGACTCATAAAAACTTTGATATGGAGCGTAGCTATGGAGCTACTATGTACGGCGCGGAAACGTGGCCATTAAAGCCGGAGGACAGACGTAGATTAGAGGCTTTGGAAAGGTTGGCATGGAGAAGAATGAAGAAAGTGAAATGGACCGAAAGGAAAACATATGAGGAAGTACTAGATATGGTGGGAGAGGGGTTTGTTGGGAGAAATTCTATGGAGGCAGGAAAAATGAATGAAAGGCGTATTGAGCGGCAGTGGGATGTTGAGGACTGTAATAGAGGGGAGAATGTTAGGCAAACGAGGAAAGGGCCGGAACAGGATAGCGATTTTGGACGGGATGAAGGAAGAAAGGAAGAACACAGAGATGAAAAGGGACTTGGTGTAGAGTAGGGTGCTGGATTGTGTTTTGTTTGGTTTCACAAAATACTTATTTGATAGTTGTGTACGTATATCTAAAAACTTACCTTAACCGGTAGATTATCTAATAAAAAAAAGAGTATGGTTACCGAGTTCGGCGGGATTTCGAGGGTATTTATCAATAGACCCCCATAGGGTGATTGCCTAGTCAACGGTTCGCTGCTCGTCCTCGGATTATCGTGAAAAGCTTTCTTCTTTTGAGATCGTACCTGAAGAACGCAACAGTAATGTCACTTAACGTCCCTCTCTACAATATTGATTTGATTTATACCAAAACGGACACAGATTCAAGTTAAATATTTTAAAGTGAAGGCAGAAAATGTCTACTGCATCAAAATTTTGCCCATCTTGATTTTTTTGGCTAAATTTCCATGCTCATTTGGCTTCTTGAGCGGGCAACGCAGCGCCCGTAGTTGTTGTGTCAACGACATCCTAAAGCCCCTTCCATTGCCACTTACAGACAGGATTAATGTGAACCGACAAATTCGACTAGAAATATGTCACCAGAGATGTAGCATATATTGAAAAAATAATTATATCTACATATCTTTTGTGTTCCCTTCACTTGGCTCAAGATTCTTCCCTCTTTTTTTATGTCGACAAAACCAAAGTATTAGCTTGCCTTTTGCTTCAGCGGTATATTTTGGAATATGGTACAATGGAAAAAATATTGAAGCGCGTAATACCTCAGAGCATCCCTCGAAGTTCCATTACAATGACCAGATAGTGGGTTTACACTTGTACTTGACACGCATGCCGAGGCAAAATGCATGGGCAGGCGGTGGCCTACAGCCAAAGCAAGCGATGGGAAACCTCTTATATTACTTATATAACTCATATTATTATTTTTATGAAAGGATTAACATTTTTTGGTATGTAGCACTAAAATTTTCCAAAGATACTGCCATGCTTTCTGGGTACTGGCTCTGCAAGAAAGGAATAAAATTATGTCAGGATTGTGAAATTGAACTTTCAATGAATTCTATTACAAGAAATTCGTTTAATTGTTCATGGTGAGATTACAGCTGAAATATAAATTTCCATTCACATACTTATAAACATTGAATATTTATGACTGCCAAGTGCTATCAACTTTGAAATGAATAATGATAAATCTATCTACAAATAGTTTTAAAATATTTGTATCATCTGTGACAGAAAAGGATGATCATTGCGCTACCACACCAAAAGTTACCAGCTTAGTAACATTGCCTTATTTCATTAAAAGCAGAAAACCAAATTGACAATCTCTAAAATAAAAGTAAGTTGAGTATCACACTTCATAAATCAAATATAAAAATGGATGGAACAGCTAAAGTTCAAGTCATCACATATATACACACAGAAAAAACGTACAATAATAAATCACCATCAAAACATTATTCAGAAAGCCCTTTAGAAGAACAGAATGGTTTACATTAAACTTCTAAAAGAAAATATACACTAACAATGTACCTTTAAAAAATTTTATGTTTATTAAAGCCAAACGTGGTTCAGGACTTGATTGACTCTCAGTACGTTAGGTATGAATCTTATTACACAATGTAATTGCCTCTGAACCCCCCTCGGCAGTGAAAGTGTCTGCCTTCTCTTTATTCACAGCCGAACTCGCAATATTTTTTAAAGCCAAAGCATAATTATTTTACTGGCACCTCGATAATAGCAGCTATGTCGACTTTGATGAAGTTAAACAGTCTAACAAGATTCAGTTGGAATTCGAATTCGCCGAAGTTGAATCCCTCGCTTCACCCCCACCCGTTCATCGAGGAGTGTAGGGAAAGTGTAGCGGTTTTACCTAGTTCTAAAACCTTCTAGAAGATGGCATGCCCATGGACACCGTGACCAGTGACAGGGGCGAGCTATAAACGTGCGCGCTGAAGCGGCGGATTTACCTCCTCCCCTTCCCTCCCTCACTTCCCCACCCTTTCGGCACTCTCCTCATAGGTAGAGGGGCTCAATCCGGGTTAACCACCTGGCCACGTTTGTTAGAGATTGCGGCGGCATTTCGCTAAAACCAAAGCAGGTTGCCATACTTGCTTCGGAGAATTTATCTTTTGATATTTTGAAAACTGATTAACAAGGGCTTACCAAAAATAATGATGAAGTTTTGTAATTGAAATAAAAAATGTTTGCGCTCATTTAAAAATGAGGTTAAAGAATGGTTTATATTCATCTTGGAGTCCGGTATGCCTACAAACATCTGTTATCAAATGTGTAATGTCATGCTACCATTGTGCTATTATTGCCCTTACACATCGCGAAAACTGCGTGCGTTGTGTGTTGCTTCACGACGAATCAAGAGGTTGCGAGAAAGAGGTCTGTAGATCATCCACATGCAATGGTTCCTTGGTGCTAATCACATAAATGACTCATAATGGTGAAGAATTTTGCATTACAACAGAGACGAAGGCTATTACAATTTTCCACTTGATAAAGATTTCTTTATCTTCTAGAAATCTTTATAAAGTGGAAAATTGTAACACGCTTCGTTTCCACCACATCACACCTGAATCTGTAATTTATATTATTTTGCATTAATCGAATCGTGGGTGTCATGATTGAGTGATAATATAATAAAAATTTCAAAAAACATCTTTTCAGATTGATTTTGAATAAGGATTGTGACATTATGAACAGCAACGCAATGTTGGGGCGCTAATAGTATGCCGAAATAATTTAACCAATAGCATAACACAATAAGATATTAGGTATTCGATATTCATCCAAAAGGGTGTATTGAGTGAAGTAATGAAATTGTTATTTTATACTGCCATATATTCCGTGCACAGATTTTGATATGCTTTGTACGGTATAAATCTTCGAGGAAAATTAGACTTTTATTATTTCACGGTATAGTATAGGTTTACAAAAGTTAGAGCCCGCCAATACCACCGATAATGTTTTGATAATGGGCGGAGTTCCCTAGTGTGCCCTCAAGGTACTTAAGACCTCAGAGCGAGCTGACTATTACTATGGAAAAATATTCCCTTTGAACAAAAAAAATACTCCAAAATATAATTATCAATGAAGATTTTGATGCACCAATTTATCTTTTTAGAAATTTTCAAGGGTATTCGAGATTATATATTTTTACTTTGCTGCCGTTTATACTTTTAAAACTAATGTACATTTTATAAAAAAGGTTTATTATGCACATCAACGCATTTTCAACATAATGAAGGAATTGATATGATTCTGTTGTGTTGACAGCTGATTAATTCTCGGCAGCACAGTACGGTGTTTTATGGCGAAAAATTTTAATGTCCAAAAACTAAAAATGTTAAGAAGGTTTTTTTAATTAAGACCTGTGAGTCATGTTGTTCCTCGTAAATGCGACTGGTTGCAATTATATTCCGACGGTGGCCTCAGGGTTAAGAACAGAAAATTAAAATGGCTCGAAAATATTCCATACTACATTGCTTACATTAAAAGGGCCGTGAATATGGTTAAATTATTATTAGCCGTGATCTGCCGGTTTAGGTAGGTTTTAGTAGGGCCCAAGCTACCAAGCTGCCCAACGGTGTAGCGGCAATGCCCTTGTCTCTTCCGACAAAACGCAACACAACATCCAAAGCTGCAATTAGCTCCTCTTCAATTCCGCATATTTCCTTCCTCCCTCCATTCCGACCAGCATTCCTATTCTATATCTTCCCATTCCTCACTTGCCTAGCATTTTCCCCTCTTTCACAGTTTCAAACATCCCTTTGCCATTCAAAACGCTCTGTCTACTTTGAATTACTCCAAAAAATTCCCTCTCCTCTCCAATATACCTGGCCCTTCCTCGTTTGTTTTCATCTCTGTTCACTTCACCTTCTCGATCCTTCTTCAGGCGAACATTTCAAAAGCCTCCAGACAAATGCATCCTGATTGTAATCTATATTCATCTCTATTAGTGAACTCATTACTGTAATAGCATAACGGGTGTCTCTACCCTTCATGAAAACAGACTGAAAAGTAATAATTTTCCCTGCTTCTCATTTTTTTGTTGATGATCCTGACAGCCACTTAAAATGCGCGTGAAATCAAACTTATTGATTTGTAGTCCTTTCTTATTGCTGCCTTTCCGTTCTTAGGAATAGGGACTAACACCGGTCTGATGAAGCCTTCCTTTTTTCAAGTTTTCCTAGACCATAACGTATTTCCGCGGGGAAGTTATCTGTCATCATGGCATAGTTTTATAATAATTCTCAATATGCTTTTTCTATCTCGCAATCAAGTATAGCTGGACCTAAGTTATCCCCATCTACTTTATATTCTCTTTCTCTCTTAATGTACTGGCTGGCCATCTTTACCATAAGGTCCCCTATGAATTCATTTTGTCTTTTTGAATCTTTTCTGGTTCAACTAATATTTTTATGACACATCCCTGATTTTATCAATTTCATCCTTCCTCTATAAAATTTGCATATCCTCACACTTCCACCTCACCCTCACACTGTCTTCCACCACACATCTTTTTCTCTATTTGTTACCCGCCTCAGATGATTATAAAACTCTTTATACAAATAGATAACCCTTCTATCAAACTCTGTGTTTACATTCTTCCATTTCCTTCAATTGCCTATGTTTCTGATCATATCGTCCGTAATCCATAGTTTCCTCATAATTTTCCGATTTTAGTTTGGGTTACAGCTTCCGATACCCTTTTTTTGTATGTTTCCATTGTTCTTCAATAGTACCCAGTTCCCTGTCCTTACACATAATTTTCTGTGAAGCTTGCTGATACACCTTCTTAACGTTTTATCTTTTTGAATAGAGCGCTACACTTCGTTATTACTCAAGTATGTCCTCATCCGCTCACGTGAACAAGCGCGATATAATCACGCTTTTCTTAAATCTTTGCCCAGCCATAATATAGTCTAACTTACATATTCCTGACTCCCCGGGTATTTTATATGTATACTTTTGTGGTATCTAAACCAAGTGGTCGTTGCGGTTAGGCCCCACTACCTGCAGAATTCTATTGCTTTCTCCCCGCGATCATGCCTTATTCCCAAACCGTAGTAACCTACCTCACTACCATCTCTTCCTTCGCATACAGTTGGGTTCTAATCCTCCATCACTATCAAAAATTTCCCTCCGGAAACATCCGCAATTATGCCCTCTAACTGATTATTTTCCCAATCCACATCTTCCTCATCATGATTGCTTACTTATTTATTTAGGTAAGAATTAGTCCGAAAACAGCACATTTTGGCCTTTACATCGCACGATTAACAATGGTAACATCAGACACAATTACAAACACCCAAGCCCTAACTGGGGGAAAAACCCACCCAGGCGGGAATCAAACCCGTTGGCAGACGAGGACGTTACCCAGCCGCCACTGGGGTCGGCTTGGTGGCATGTATACCTGAACAATGACCAAGTTAGTTGGTTCCGCTTTTACTTCTACTAATAGTATTCCATCAGTCCCTTGCCATACAAGGTTTGCATAAAAAGTTTTGGTGACAACTTTTTCCTGACGTGTGCGTGAAGTTCTTAATTCGGGCCGTCGGTTAGGCGTTCGCATGATCGCAAATGGTATTCGCATTAATAAGATGTCAGTACATACCATTTTCACTGAAAATTTGGGGATGTGAAAGATCTCATAAAATAAATAAAAGATAAACTCATCCCGGAGTTCTTGACAGACGAACAAAAGCAAAGTGGAGTGTCTGCTTTCGAAGACGTTGTGGAACGGCATCGCGACGATTCCCCAACTCCCTTATGGTCCCGACTTGGCACCAGCAACCTATTTCCTTTTCTTAAAAGTGACATTCTCCCTCAAATAACACCCTAAGTACCCCATGAGACCCTAAGTACCGTCAAAGAAGCTTGCACGCATACCCTTAAGGACCTTCCCGAATCCACCAACCAGTGAGTCTTCGAGTCGTGGAAAAGTGTGTTGACGCTTAAAGAATGCACTTTCAAGAATTTAGAGTCATTGTAGCAATGTCTGAAATAAATATATTTTTCCGATACTTTTCCCGATAATTTTTATACAAACCGTGTATGTTAATAACGCTTCTTCATTTTACCTACCTCCCCTTCCACGTTCCTATACCAAGAGGAAATAACCTTGCGCCCTTCAGCATAGTTTTAGGGGTCATCGGAATGCACAACTCGTGCCAACGGACAAGACGTGAGGAAATAGTTAACCTAAATTATCTCTCTATGTGTACTAACTTTCTGCCTTTTTATTCAATATTATGTCTACCCCTCGCTGACACTTTTCCCCTATGCTGTACTTGTATATTACTCTATAACTATCATTTCATAGATTATCGCCATCCTTCCATCTCACCCCGCTCAGGCCTAAAATATTTATAATTCATCTCTCCATCTTCTCGCTTTATATTCTCTACCTTTCCTGCCCTAATCACTGTCCTAACATTCCAAAGTCCTAGTTTAAATAATTTGGTCCTTTTCTGCGTCTTCTGTTCTGCCTCTGTCACTTTTGCTTTGCAAGTATTTCGTGAGATGACGACCAAGGAAGCTTTGCATCTCCCGCTGCCAGGCACGAAACACGTCCGATTTAACGAAGTCCTATTGTTGCCAGGACCTATTTTCTCTATACTCTCCCACATACAAGTAAAAATCTTAGGATTAATAATTGAGGTGGTTTCCCGTTGCCTTCGCCAATATTGTTTTTAACGTGAAACCATCACACAGGTGATTAGACGCTTTTGCAACCGCCTTGCTAAAGAACAGACGCCGCACGGGTTACCTTTCGTCTGGCTCCTATCCTTCGACCCATCTGGCACGGGAAACCTATCGGGAGCTGTTATTATTGCTTCTGCCAGGATAGCTCTAGGAGGCATCGTAACGCACCACGTCAAGGTTGTAGTCCATGAGTTGGGATTGTATTGAATAAATACCCTTTTCTAGCAAGCGTGCTAATTCTGGTACAAACTCTTTCGTTGGTGCTGGAAGCCCTTAAAGTCGTGTTGCATTTACTAGCTTTGATATATTGCAGTTTTTTATTAATCCCTTAAGGTACGAGGCGTGTTCATAAAGTAAGGCCCGTTTGGTCACAGGAAAAAATATACTCATATGAAACACATTTTATTGGCACTTTTAGTTATCTACAAACCTACTTCACTTATCTACATAATCGCGGTTCACTTCTAAGCATTTTTCGTACCGCTTGCACCAGCTTCTTTAACCCCTCTGCATAGAAACTCGCCGCCTGAGGGTTGAACCAATCGACAACGCCATTCTTGAGTTCCTCTTCGGTTTCGAAACGTTGTCCACCGAACCACTGTTTCAAGTGCAAGAAGAGGAAGTAGTCGCTGGGTGTAAGGTCAGGATTGTACGGTGGGTGGTTTAAAGAGTTCCCAACGACCCAAAAACTCTCGTCCACTGGACATTCTTTGCTCTTTGTGGTGGTCGGTGAGCGTTTTCGGTACCCACCTTGCACGCAATGTGTGGTATCCGAGGTTTGCCGTAACAATATTGTAGACAGTAGTGCGTCCAAGTTGAGGAAATTGTTCAGCCAGGCCATTAATTGTCAATCGACGATCACATCGCAGTTTTTGTACTACTTGCGAAAATATTTCATAGGTCAGAATACTGGGCCTACCACTTCGCTCTTCGTCATGGACATTTGTTCGTCCATTTTTAAAATCACAGCACCATTGTCTAACCTTTCCTTCACTCATAACTGTAGGTTTATAAACTAGGCATAATTCCCGATGAATTTCAGCAGCCGACAATCCTTTTGCATACAAGAATCGTATGACAGAACGCACTTCACAGCTGGCGGGATCAACGATTGTCGCGGACATTGTTGTTTGCATGCACAGACAAGCAAACGACTTCTGAAACAAAACAAATGCTGCTATAGCTTCTCAATGAATCAGTAGATGGCGCTGCATGAGCAAAACTGTGTTCTGAAGCGCCAATATTTAAATATAAGCAAACGGTACTTACTTTAAGAATACGCCTCGTAAATGACTATACCACTCACTGATTTTTCTTAATCGGTTTCGAATAGTTTGAAGTCGTCGGTAATGTGCATATAAATTTGAACGCCTCTCTCCTTCGTGTCCATATTCTGTCAATATTTTTGCATTCTCAATAAAAAATACCGTGTATTAAGAAAAATTGTCTGCTTCAAACACTTATGTCTGCTTAACACTTAACTTTTTATTATTTACCAAACTCCGTTTCTTACAGATTAATTAATCAGCCATAAAATTCCAAAGCCCCACTTCTGCATGTTTATATTCTGTTAATACTTGTAAAATATTTATTTAAAGCGTTAGCTATGGTTGAGCTGTTTGCGACTATTTTGTTCTTCTAGTGGCCCTACGTTTTGGCATTTGCCATATAACTTATTAGTTTATTATCAAAATGTCTTGGGGTGTAGTCATTCAATTCGATTAGTAGTTTTTACTCAAACTTGATTACAGTGCAGCGTAAAAGTTTTGTTCTCGCTACATTTTTTCCAAGTTATAGACTCGATTGATTCGTTATAATACGTAAAGCTTTCATGAACATGGAAAGAAATTCCCTATTTTTCTTAAAAGTCCCCCATATTTCACATGCTTACATATGAATGTAGATGCTTACTGACATTTTTCTCCGAAAATTTATGAACTTATTGATCCCTGAGATATTATTGTTAAATAATAATTTCTTTTTTCGAATGTATATTTTCATGTATGACGTTTTTTTAAACCCAAAAAACCTGAAAGTTACATTGTGCAGGAGATATGTTTTTCTTATGATTTACTATAGAGTTCTAATGGTGTTTTGCTGCTTTTAAATCAATATTTCTAACCATTTCAGAGTGAGTGACCACTTGGAAATATAAGATTCTATTTTACCTGTTTAGTTTTTTCCCAACTTGATGCAATAAGTAGCTCCTGAACACGTTGCATATTGAATTAAAAGACTCTCAGTTGCAGTTCCTATTTATTTTAAATAATTTTAAATCTCTTCGTTTGATCTATTCCTATGGTTTATTTTTTACTTTTCATTCTTGTACCTCTTGTTCTCTCTTCCTCCACTTTTCTGTCTTTCTTCATTTTTTACATATCCAGTGATAATTTGATCATCAGCATTCACTATTTGCGGCAGATTTCGAAGACTAATCATTCTGGTTCTGGATGGTCCATAGGGTGCTTTCACACCCTCCAATCTTTGGTTTAAGTCTATCTTTAAAGCCTGTGAAAATATAATATGTTGTGCAACTTGTTAATACAATTTAAAAAAACAGTGCCACTCAAAGGCTTCGCATTAACACGTAATATTCTCTGCTCGCAATTTCGACATTTCAGTCGACATGATTATCCGTGAAATGAGAATACAAAATCATCTCTCCGCTATAAACTCATGCCTGTGGGCTAAGACAACAACAAGACACTTGACTAAAAAGAGACGTTTCAGGCATGATATGGTGGAATATCATGATTAATAAAAATTGGCAATTTTCCCCAAAATAAAATTTTAATACGACCGGTTTCGATGTAACTACATCATCATCTGGTGCCAGAAGATGATGTAGTTACATCGAAACCGGTCGTATTAAAATTTTATTTTGTGGAAAATTGGCAATTTTTATTAATAAAGACACTTGATGCACACTTAGATCAATCGTGTCACATTTGAAAGAATCGCAGCTTCAGTCTGAAGAGTAAACCTCTAAAACTGTGTTTTTGTCAACGATTTCTAATATATTACAAGTTTTATGTTTATATATAAAAAATGTTAATGTATATATATATATATATATATATATATATATATATATATATATATATAAATATATATATATATAAATATATATATATATATATATATATATATATATATATATATATATATATATATATATATATATATATATATATATATATATATATATATATACACACACACATATATATGTGTGTGTATAAGGTAGGTTTTTGGATGGACACAAATATCAAATAAATATTTTGTAACTCCAAACAAAACCCAATCCAGCAACCTACTCTAAAGCAGGCCTCTCTTCATCAATGTGTACTTCCTTCCTCCCTTTATCCCGTCCAACATCCCTATCCTGTTCCTGCCGTTTCCTCGTTTGCCTAACATTCTCCCCTCTGTTACCTTCTTCAACATCCCACTGCCGCTAAATACGCCTTTCATCCATATTTCCTGCCTCCATAGGATATCTCTCAGCAAACCCCTCTCCTCACCCACCATCCCTAGTACTTCCTCATTTGTTTTCCTTTCGGTCCATTTCACTTTCTCCATTCTTCTCCACACCCACATTTCAAAAGCCTTTAATCTACGTCTATCCTCCTACTTCTCTATATCACAGTTTTTACGAGTCTTTTCTTAACCTCCCTACTCAACGTCCCCGTCATCAATTCCCTCCCCCTTAAGAAAGCCTCCTTGAGGAAGCCTCCTTGAATGGCGCAGTTCTTCTCCTTACCTCCCTACTATTTTGACCATGTTGGCCCAAAACACTTTCGAGATACGTAAACTGTTCTACCTGCTCTCCTTTTTCCCAACTACTGATTAAAAAATATTTTTTTTAATTGAGTTCGGCCAACTATCGACCGCAATGACCACTAGACTTCTGCTGTTTTACCATCATACCTTGAGTTGAAGCTATATATGGGAAGGAGTTACTAAAATCCCTTCATGGTGTTTAACTCAAGCATTTAGCTTAGAGCTGTGCACACAACAGTGACAGCGATACAAACATCCAAGTCCTAGGTGGAAAAAATCCCACCTTGGCGGGAGTCGAACCAGGATTGGCAGGCGAGGACGTTACCCCGCGGCCACCGGGGTATATATATATATATATATATATATATATATATATATATATATATATATACACTTTTTTGGAAAACCCACAAACGTGTAATGTAAATTCATTGATAGTCATAACAAACACAGAAACCAAAACACACAAAAGAGGGAAAACTCACTGGTTCTCGAATTTTCGGTGGTCCAACCACCTTTCTCAAGAGGAATTAGGAACAGAGTTCTGTTCCTAATTCCTCTTGAGAAAGGTGGTTGGACCACCGAAAATTCGAGAACCAGTGAGTTTTCCCTCTTTTGTGTGTTTTGGTTTCTGTGTTTGTTATGACTATATATATATATATATATATATATATATATATATATATATATATATATATATATATATATGCCAGGTGATTCAGAAAGGTATAAGTTAGATTATATTCTGGTTAGGTAAAGGTTCGCACAGCTTCCCGGGAGCGGGTGCGGTCTCTGACCACAATTTAGTTATAAAATTTAGCGTCCGTTTCAAAAAGATAAGGCAGGTGCGGCGGGTTAGGAAATGGAATTTAGAAGCATTAAATGAATTAACAAGGAAGGAGTATTAGCAGGCTGTAGAGAAAATCATGGATGACGGTAAAGAGCTGAGTACTATCAAAGAAAAATGGGAATGTATCAAAAAAGAATATCGAAAGCTGCAAAAGACACTATAGGAGCCGTTAACGGGAAAAGATCAAGGAAACTATGGATCACGGATGAGGTGATTACAAAGATGGATGAGAGAAAAAATGGAAGAATGTAAACACAGAGTTAGGCAAAATGAAATACGAAGAGTTAAACAATAAATTGATACGGGCAATAAATAAAGCAAAAGAAGCATGGTGGAAGACGATATTCGAGGATATGAAAAGTTTGGAGAGGAAGGGTGAAATTGGTGTGCTATACAGTACGGTTAAATCACTATCAGGAAGTAAAAATTCACCGCCGCTATTCAATAAAAATACCACGGGCCTTACTAGTAACCATCTATGGTAATCACTTGCTCTTGCATGTTCCTGGCACGCTCACTCTACCTTCTATATCGGATGTACCGTAGTGCTGTATTGGTAGTAGCTTTACATGAGGCGACCAATAGCTGAGGTTATTTGTGCCAATAGGGATGGGTAGGGATGGAGAAATGGTGGAGAGAAACCCGGCGTCGGCATTAGCCTACTTTTAACGAAAAGCGCCAAGGGGTCCGCAGCTTAACGTTCCATCCGACGGACGGCGTACTCACTCAAAAGTGCTCTCCAAAAAGCACCTCAAGTAGGGATCGGGATGCCACTGATGAATATCTGCCGTCTCCAGGATTTGAACCTGTACCCTCTGGGTGGGAAGCCAGTACGCTAGCCACCGCAACATCCCGATCCCCCTAGTTCTATCGAACATTTATATCGTTCATTAGTGAAAAAGTAAACTTAAGGTTAATTAAAAAAATGATTACAGCTTGTGTATGCTCACTACGCATACTCGTAATTTTCTTTCCTCAGAAATGAGTTCAAATTGGTGAAAAATTTGAGGGCTTAGTTCTCCTGGCCTCTGGTCTTTCTCCGAGAATTGCGCAGTGCGAAATCTCGGCATTCTCGGCTGACGTCAATGGTGACGCGAATGGGTCTTCATCTTGCCGTATCCACGCGTACAAAGGAGCACCCCCTCCTTCCTTAACCCCCGCACCAATTTGTGGAGACGCTCCTGCGTGCAGCCTCCTGGAATTATCTTCCGCTAACGCCGGACGACAGCGCTCCCATTGGACGGCCGCACGCCCACTCGCCCCCATTACCGGCGAAATTCGGCGAAGCGTCCTCTCGACGCCCGCCCGCCGTCCGCGTGCGGCGTCCGAGATAAGGGCGGACGCAACAATTCGATTAGGTTTTGCGGCCGCTGGAGTGCGAGGCCGTGGAGCTGGGGCACCTGCGGATCCGGGCGACACATCGGTTAGCCGCCCACCGACGGGCCCATTGATTGGAAATTTTATTGGATGCGGTGCGGAGCTTTCAGAGTGTCTACAAAATTGAGTTATTGCCCCCTTTGGATCGGATCGTCTCGAGAGGGGGCGGGAGGGATTTTCGGGGTGGCGTGCGGCGAGGATTCGCGGAGATTTCACAGGAAAGGGCGACCGAGGAATCTGCCGGATCGACGCGGAAGCTAATCGGTGAGCATCCCGGCCATAAAAATGCCTGGGTATTTTTATCCTTGGGAAGAAACTGGAAATGGATTTCAAATTGTTCACCAGACCGGTGAAATTGACGTGAGGTTGTTCGGGAGCTAAGTTACCGGATGGAAGGGATATCGATCCTTAGGGAAGTTGATATCCTGGAACGCGTATAAAAGGGACGTGTTCGCGGAGGTTCGTCACAGTCGACGAGGGAGCTCAGCCACCGAAGCTTACTTTGGCAGCCGTCCAGGAAGCGGCGTCTCCACCAGAAGAAGCTTCTTCGACCAGCATCGCACCGGGAGGAGTCCTCCTAACCCGTAAGTGTCGGCAAGAGAGCGTGGGACAGTACCGGGAAGCGCTTAGAATTTGACTCTGCTTCTCACGTATCCGTTTTAGTTCATCGTTGAAGGCACTGGAATTGGGATGAATGGAATACTCTTAGAAAATATTTTAGAACGCCTTCTGACTTGACAAGAAATTTTCAAAAGTGTTTCGTTTCGGTTTTCGTTATCGCACATTTTCCCACGACGAAAAAGTTTTATAATAATGGTGAAATATAAAAACGAATTTTTTCGAAGAGTCGCTGGTATCAACTTTGTCCACTTTCTCTCACACTATTTCTGTCACACTCTCCACAGTCCAACTTTGCTGACGTGGTTCAGAGAAACTCAGTTTTTCTGACGTATACTATATGACCCAATTATAAACTCGGTTTATCAACATTCTCCATGCAAAGGTAGATTTTTTATGGACCCAGAGACAGAGCAAACGATTTTAATTGGTATGAAATCGGACAATAAAATAAGTCATGTTATAACTCGACATATACCATTATAACTCCCATCCAACTTTGTGCACTCCGCTCAATATATCTAACCTATTCCTCCTTTTACCTCCCTTACTTCAACATTCTTCCCTCTATCACAGTACACAATATTCCATTAACTATTGATATCTCCGGTATTCATTTTCCTACCTTCTTTGAGTCTCGCCCAGCAGCTGTCTCTCTTCTCCGACCAGTGCTAAGTGCTTCATCCTTTATACCCATTTCACTTTTTTATTATTCTCCACACTTACATCTCGAATGGCTCAAATCTTCGTTTATCCACTTGCCCCAAATACTAAGATTCGCAACCATTCCGAGCAAGGCTCCACACAATTTTCAAGGACGTATCAACGTTTCAGTTTCTCCTTTACAATTTTGAATCTTAAATATTAAAACTCGAGAACCCTTTTAAAAATGAATCGAGTTCCTAACCGCAGGCAGATGTGAAAGTTTTTCTCTAATTCGCTCGCACCACCAATAATGAAACGATAGGCTATATTTCCCGGCCTTACAGTCATGAAACCAGTTATAAAACCGTCCGAAAGTTTTGTGAAATTACAGCCTGGTATTAGTTTGGACTTGCAGGCACTGGGATTTTATTTTGTTTCCTCTTGTCAGTTGAAACTAAAAAGTTTTTGCAGCCACAGGAGCTATGTACATTTGAGATGTGAGTTCCCCAAAGGTGTGGTGGACCGTCAACCAAGTGGGTCCTCGCTCCGGCTCCACTGGTCAGTCATCGGCGTCCGACCGTTGTGCGGCCTCCGGGTGTCATGCGAAGCGCACCAGTGGACTTCAACCTAGGGTAGTGGTGTGATCCCGTGGCTCCAAAGTACATCCAGAGCGAACCGACTGGTTACCGAACGAAACCTTCCCTTCGATCCCTTCTAAGGATATCCCTTCAGCAGCGATCCCTTCTCTAAGAGCACAAGCTCTATTATCATCTACTGGCATTCTGCCGCACATGAAATCTTTATGAATTGTCTGGTTATAGAATAATTTCTTAGATATGGCTCTTCAACCAGTAATCCTTCGTCCGGCACATGAGGTCAATAGGGGTTTAGGGCCAATAGGGACCCAAGTGGTTTGAATCAATGGGATTTTGAGCATACTATATATTTGGCTCTGCTGGTGATGTTGAAGGCGACTAGGTGCTCATATAAACGCTGCTCGCATCCTGCTTAATTCAGCTAGTTACTGACGTTTCAAGCGAGCGATTTCACAGACGATATCGTTAAATAATTAAAGTGCAAAATCACTTCGATGAGCTACACTACAGAGGAAATATTTGGAAGCTAAACTGTCGAACCAATAGACTCATGAATACGTTCCTCCCTTGCACGCATGGAGATGAAATCACTGACGAGTTAATTGGTATATTTCGCTTGCAAAGAATGTGATAGTCAAGGGATAGAGCGTTGGATTATGGTCTGGATGGCCCGGGTTCGATTCCCAGGCACGACACTCTGGACACCCTCAGCTTCATCCGAGCTGTGTGATTTTTTGGGTACCAGAAATTCCTGGAAAAACATAGGCGGCACAGGGAAAAGAACTGGTCCCTCTACGCCAAATGCGTGAATTTCTCACGTCGCTAGAATTAGTATTTGGTGATATGTACCCTACCTACGAAACTGACCGTCTGGTCGATAACTGGTTTCGAGATTTCGCTGGCAGAGATCTTCCCCCACATTTTATATGACAAGTGTACGTAACAAGCTACATGGGAGTATAACGTCTCGTGGGTTTCTGTGTAGGTGTCCATAAAACTGAAATCCTTCCTGACCAACGATTGAGCCCTTTCATCGGTTAAAAACCCTTTAAATCATTTCAAGGGTATTCTGCGATATTAATGATTTGATCATAAACTCAAAAAGAGCGATAATTTTTCCTTAATTCATGAGTTTTGGGAGATATTCTTCGCGAATTCTCAGTTTTACCACTGCCACCTATTAACGGTGCCGTTGTGCATAACTCAAAGCCAGGTATTTATAATCATCCACTTAATCATCTATCATATATTTTATCCATCGCTTTGCAAAGATCAAACGTGAACATCCACTGACATCCAACCAACACATTGTCGTACACGACAGTTACATTCATTTTGACCGTGTAGACCGGGAGTGTAAAGTCAAATGCGACCAATACAGAGCTCACGCCTCGGTCACTCGTATCAGTGCGTGGAATCCCTCGAAGGGCAAAGTTGAGAATACCATGCGTCCTGTCGAAAGGCCAAATACACCCCGGACATTGCTGTTAACCCGCCAACTGTAAATATTGTCCTTCTGGTCATGCTCATGGCGAGCCATGGTTCCCAATTTTCTTCCCTAATATTGGCGATTCTAGGATTCCACCTAACTATTCGAATATAGAAATTCTCCCCTTTAAAAGACTCCGTCCTTTTGGCGACTGGTTCCGTAGACATGCATTCATTCAGCATAGCACCTCGCGGCGTGCTATTTGCTGAGGCAGGATCCCGATTGGCCGCTTCGTCACACCACTCCCCCGCTCTCCCCTCACAGCACCACCGACCACCGAGGGCAGAGCCTGATCCAGGAATGCGGCGGACACGACTCAAAATCTTGCCGTCGAGATGCGTGACCACATTGGGGTTCACACTGCTCCTCCTGGCGTGTCCGACGACAGCGGAGGTTAGCGTGCGGCCCGCGGACATGAGTGAGTCGGAGCCCTTGGCAGCCCACGTGCATGCAAGGTGAGTTTGGAATCGGAATATTCATCTGAGAGCATTGGTTGATGTCGAGTTTATTTGTCCATTTGAGAATATCAGATTGATTCCGGGTGAAATTTGTTTTTTTCTAAATGACCTCCACAAATGCGATAAATCTAGAGATGTATTCGAATTCGTCCAATGAATAGGACGATCTGATTGTTCCTCTACGGCCGTAATAAACATTTCATTCTCCCCATAAATCTAGTTTTTAAATCTCACGATGAAAGCTCTGAGCACTTCCTCAATTATATGCCGTGGTGTATTTTCCTGGTGTGTACACAAATCATGGAACGACTTCGGTTGTCGAGGCGCAATATTATATTATAAATTGGGGCGTCATAGCCACTGTAAGGAAATTTGCATTGATATGCTTGCACAAGGTTGGACCATTATAGCGTATCGCTAACTTTGGATGATGCGGTCCCCCGTAGTGTTGCTGGATATAAAGAGGGTTGAATGGCAGTTCAGAGAATGAGGCGTTTTTTTCAGCTGATATAATTTAAAATCTAACTTCAGTTCATGCATGTAGTATAAGGAATTGATGATTTGCGTAATCTTTTTTAGCAGAGTTCAATGTAGGATACGGCTTCTCTGCTGTTTTTTATCTTGCAGTTATGAGTGGGAAGGAGTAGCAACGCAAATAATAATCAATTGATTAGGTATTGATACTTTTCACCTATTCCTTCAATTTACAGATTTCTCCTATATCTTAAAATTAAACTCCAAATTGAGGAGCTGAACTTTTTAAATTAAATTAAGACTGTAGAATCTGAATGCCTCCATAATATTCTTTTAAAACAGTGTTCCATTCCGGTGCGAGCTTTGTGGAGACTTAGACTCCGCAATCGAAACAAACCCCGCGGATTAAGGAGGGCGAACTCGCAGTCCCACCGAAAAACTCATAATCAGATCATTCCTTCCCCGATTACAAGTTGGCGCCACCATACAACTATTCTAACCGATCGTGATTGTGTGACGCGCTACATATCTTTAAATAATTTTTAGTTGGGTCAGCATGAAACTAAGAAACATCTTCTCCTAGTTTTAGGGATTAACTTTGTTTTACTTTTTCATGTTTAAAACTTAATTCTACGTGCTTTAAACAGTTGAAGAGCATATTTTACTAATACTATGATTAATGAAATGCTTGAGAAATTGTCTCAGGGGGACGTAATACTCTTCTGCCTAGTTTTCCGCGATTGATATAAAACTACAATGAGATATAAAGGCAAATTTTTGGCTTATGCAACTAAGTAATACGACGACTAAAGATAGCAAACGAAGGTCTTCTTTTAAGAGACTCAGTTGGGTCATGGGATCGATTTTGCTAAAACCGAAACAAATGGATGGATATTAGCATTAACGTAAAGAAGTCAGCTCCAACTTTGCCGGATGGCCATAAATTCTACGGTCACAATAACTACAGCATTACCTCTACGGGCCGTCTCCATTAATTTTTGGGGAGGAATAATGTCAGCATTTTTCCATTAAAAAGGGTACCTATTGCTAACGCTGGTGACCACAGAAGCTTAATCAGATATCACATCGTTCATCGTTGCCGCGTAACGAACAAAAAGGTCTTCATTTCACTCACCTTCACATTGAGTGATTAAATTACAAGATTATCGCGAGCTGAATTTTGGACTAGCTGAGGTATTTTATACATATTTTTTGGGAAGCAGTTTCTCCATATTTGAGGATATATTCTTGTGGAGGGAATACTGCTAGCGAGTAAATAGTTCAAATACAAAATAATTCATACATTTTTCTCTGCATCAATTGAAATTCATTAATATTACATGATTCCTTATTATAGATGACCGAAGATATTACATTTAATCTGTCCTAAGTCGAATTGTACATAGAGCAAATTAATGCCTTCAGATATCAAAATTTTGATCCCCTTTTAATATCATCAGTTTCTTCCTAAAGAATTATGTTGCTACGAAGAAAACTCGTAAATTTCTATAAGCAAAAACACATGAAAGTGAAAAAAAGTATAACTTATTTTAATAAATAGCAAATAAGATTACTTCCTGATTTTCCTTTCACTATAATGTACACAAAGTAATTGTATCACTTACAAATACAAATTTAAATGTATAATATGATATAACAAACAGGAAATAACGCTGCCTCGTTCTGACTCTTAGGATTAAGAGCGCCCCGCCGGATGGACTACAAGTCTGTAAGATAGGAGACATGGATCCAGGTCCTACTACCACTCTTCAAACACGAGAGTCCATGCAAGCTCCTGTGTCGACCAAGGATCCAAATCAGTATCCGCTGGTAAATCGAGGGAAAGAACTACCCACTGGGACAGCAAGAAGTGAAGAGAAGGTGATAGAGACGAGACTCTGTGAAACGACTGGGAGGGCGCTGATACAAGGAAGATATTCTAGACACGAGCGGACATCCAGACAGTCAATGGAGTCAGTTGATAAGGGAAACGTCAGAAACAACGCAAGAATGGCCAAAACAACCGACCTTCGAACAAAGGATTTCTGGCATGACTTTAGGGCTGCCGACCAAATTTCAAGAAGGTCACAACAAGATACCAGTTCCAATGTTCGTGGTGCCTCTGAGAAGTCTGAGCGTTCCAGTTCCTCCAGGTCAACCTCCACAGCATCACGCAGGACCGATCCAATGAAAAGTTATGCTTCCTCTAGTTACTGGAGAAACGAACGGATATCAGGAATAAGGAACTCATTAACGAGAACTGCATCCAGGGTAAGCACGCAGAAAATAACGGAAAGAGAAATTTCAGCAAATCGACAATCGAATTCCCGATTCCAAAGTCAGTTGTCATCACGGCGAGCAATAGGCACCACCCAGCCATCAAGAAGGGAAGCAGAATTAAGTAGCAGCAGAGGTATCAGGGATGTGAAACAAAGGAACACCGATAAACAAGACAGTTCAACAATGCCAGAAGTGTTAGGGCGAGGATATAGGCTCCAAAGTGCTGAACGTTATGATGAAAGAAGGGTTCACCCTTCAAGAGTAAAATCACCAGGTTATGAAATAACAGCAACAAAAACAAGATCTATATTGCGAACCAATTCCGTTAATAACGACGCTTCACGAAGATCTACCTGGTCTTTAAATAGATCGCGCAGGCTCGAACGAGTTAAACGTTCTGCTAGTCCAGATTACATTCGCGAAGAACGGGAATCAGCATTTAGGAACTTAGAACCAATAAATGTAGACAGAATAGCTTCAGCACGGATTTCGGAGAGGGACCTGCCACATATGCGCCGCTTGACTACCCGTTCTCAGCCTCAACCGTTATCACGACGAACACGAGAATCAAACCTGGAGTCTAGAAGGCATGCTGACCTGAGCAGGAGTAGAGAAATTAGCGATGTGCCGGAAAGGTATTCAGATCAACGAGACTCCTCCAGGATGTCGGATCGTTTAGCAATGGAGAGAAAATACCGTAGTGCTTCACGACTTGATGAACATGTTGGACGCCGATTAGGAGAGAACAACTTAGGCAATGTTCAAAGAAGACGGAGATCTATCTCTCCTCAAGGTATTAGAACCGATATTCATGATGCATCTAGAAGGTCTGACTTAACTGAATCGCGCAGGATGGAACGAATGGAGCGGTCAGTTAGTTCAGTTTACCGACGAGATAACCGGGAGTCGAGAGTTAGGGTCTCAGTATCAAGGACTGCCGAGAGATTAGCTTCATTAAGGATTTCCGAAAGGGACTTCCCAGAAAACCCACCATCCAGGTTTAGCTCACAATCCCATCTGCTGTCACGACGTGTGCTAGACACCAGCCGTGATACCAGAAGAAACGTCGACTACACCAGATCAAGAGGAGATAGGATTGGAATGCAAAGACTCTCTGAAATCAGGGATGATTCCAGACGCTCTGAAGTACTCCTGGCTGGAAGGAGAGCTCAAAGTACTCCACGACTAAGCGAAATGTCCGAAAGGCGACTAGGAGAAAGGAGAGCTAAATACACAGACGGTGAATCGATGACCAGAAGGACTAGGTCCCTTTCAGCAATCAGGTCAGATAATCGGGATGCTTCATTAAGATCGGAACGGTATTCGACAATCTCGCGCAGGATTGGGCAGATGGAACGTTCTTTTAGTCCAGTTTACAGATCTTATGAACGGAAGTCGGCGGTAAGGGTCTCAGCATCCAGAAATGGTGACCGAGTAGGTGCACTTAGGATATATGAAAGGGACTTGGCTGATGACGTTCGACTGAACATCCGTTCTACACCTCAGCTACTGTCTAGGCATGTACGAGATACCATCCTCGACTCAAGAATTAATATCAAGAACTCTAGGACACAAGACAGTAGAATTAGGTTTCAGAGATATTCTGCTAACCGAGATAATATCAGATTTTTAGATGAGGTTATTATTGAAAGGAGTGTCCAGAGTACGTCACGACTCGATGATATGCGCGAGAGGCATTATCGAGACAGAAGCCCTAAATATACTGCTACCGAAAGAATGTGTATAAGTCCAGGGTCACATGTTCTAGGAAGTTCCATTAATCTCGACATATCTCGGCAGTATAGACAGTATCCAACCACCACACGCAGAATTAAGCAAACGGAACGTTACGAAATTCCTGTTTACAGGCAAAACGAACGAGATTCCAGGTTTCGGGTCTCAGTGGAGCGGACGGCAGGTAGACTAACGCCAGCATATATGTCAGAAAGGAACCTGTTATATACGCGACGCAGGAGCATTCCTACACAAGCTCAACTATTATCACGACGAACACGAGACTCAAGCATGGAGCCTCGAAGATATGCTGACCTGAGCAGGAGTAGAGAAATTAGGGCAGTACTAGAAAGATATTCAGATCAACGAGACTCCTCTAGGATGTCTGATCGTTTAACAATGGAAAGAAAATTCCGTAGTGCTTCACGACTTGATGAACGTGTTGGACGCAAATCAGGAGAGAACTATTTAGACAATGCTCAAAGGACGCGGAGATCTACTTCTCTTCAAGGTATTAGATCCGATATTCATGATGCATCTAGAAGGTCTCACTTCACTGACTCGCGGAGGATGGAGCGAATGGAGCGGTCAGTTAGTTCAAGTTACCGACGAGATAACCGGGAGTCGAGAATTAGGGTCTCAGTATCAAGGACTACAGAGAGGTTATCTTCATTAAGGGTTTCAGAAAGGGAATTCCCAGGAAACCAAAGATTTAATATTAATTTGGAACGCCATCGGCTGTCACGACGTATACTAGACACCAGCCGTGACATCAGAAGGAACACTGATTACTCCAGATCAAGAGATATTAGGGCGGGAATGGAAAGAACCAGACGGTCCGAAGTTCTTATGTCAGAGAGGAGAACTCAAAGTACTCCACGACTAAGCGTAATGTCTGAAAGGCAATTGGCAGAAAAGAGCACTATGTACACAAATGTAGGAACGCTGAATAGGAGGAGCAGGTCCATTTCTGAATTCAGGTTATATAATGGCGACACATCACGGCGTAATGAGCGATATTCTATCATCGGAAAAATGATGGAGCGAATGGAACTATCCGTTAGTCCCAGCCACAGAGGAGGCGTAAGGTTTTCAATAACCGATAATGCAGTCTTGAGGAGCATGGATAAAGTAATTTCATCGAAACTGTCGGAGAGAAATATAGTGGAACACCGACGAGTACGTGCCCGTTCTCAGCCTCAACCGTTATCACGACGAACACAAGAATCAAACCTGGAGTCTAGAAGGCATGCTGACCTGAGCAGGAGTAGTGAAATTAGCGATGTGCCGGAAAGGTATTCAGATCAACGAGACTCCTCCAGGATGTCGGATCGTTTAGCAATGGAGAGAAAATACCGTAGTGCTTCACGACTTGATGAACGTGTTGGACGCCGATTAGGAGAGAACAACTTAGGCAATGTTCAAAGAAGACGGAGATCTATCTCTCCTCAAGGTATTAGAACCGATATTCATGATGCATCTAGAAGGTCTGACTTAACTGAATCGCGCAGGATGGAACGAATGGAGCGGTCAGTTAGTTCAGTTTACCGACGAGATAACCGGGAGTCGAGAGTTAGGGTCTCAGTATCAAGGACTGCCGAGAGATTAGCTTCATTAAGGATTTCCGAAAGGGACTTCCCAGAAAACCCACCATCCAGGTTTAGCTCACAATCCCATCTGCTGTCACGACGTGTGCTAGACACCAGCCGTGATACCAGAAGAAACGTCGACTACACCAGATCAAGAGGAGATAGGATTGGAATGCAAAGACTCTCTGAAATCAGGGATGATTCCAGACGCTCTGAAGTACTCCTGGCTGGAAGGAGAGCTCAGAGTACTCCACGACTAAGCGAAATGTCCGAAAGGCGACTAGGAGAAAGGAGAGCTAAATACACAGACGGTGAATCGATGACCAGAAGGACTAGATCCCTTTCAGCAATCAGGTCGGATAATCGGGATGTATCGCGGCAAACTAAGTGGTACCTTCCTAACTCACAAATAATGGATCGAATGGAACGATCTGATAGTACCAACTACAGACGAGATATCCGGGTTTCAAGAGTTATGGCCTCATTATCCAGTAATATAGAGACATCAGCGCCAGCAAGTGGTTTGGAAAGAAAAGTACTAGAAATCCGTCGAATGAGTGCCCGTTCTCAAACTCATAAGTTATCAAGACGGACACGAGACTCATACCAGGAATCTAGGAAACATACTGAGCTTAGAAATATTAAAGAAGTTCGGATGGTCCCAGAAAGTTACTCAAATGAACTAGAATCTTTGAGGATGTTAGAACGTTTGGCTACTAAATGGGCAATCCGAAGCACTTCGCGATCTCACGAAGTACGTTCAGAAAGTTACTCCAAAAACCATGACAATTCTAGAGTTTCGCGCATCTCAACAAGTCGTAGGAACTTGAGAAGTGTGAGTCACCTGGATAGAATAAATGAACATCAAATGCGGATGGAGAAAGATCTTGTTTTTACTGCTCGAGGCGTAAGAAATATGAGGGCACTTTCTGAGGGACGACCCATAAGCCATGATATTTCTGTACGCTCTCGACGGGACCTGGCTGATTCTCGCAAAATTGAGAAGATGAACCGCAATTATGTGTCTAATTTTAAACCTGTCGAACGGTATTCAAGCAATGTTGCCAAGATTTCGAGAGTAGGATCGGGGGGGCCTCAAAAAGAGAGCGATGAATCGGATCTATCTGCAAACCGACGGTGGAACCCATCCATCAGCTTTTCATTTTCAGTAAGACAAGAACGCTACTCCAGGCGAAGTTCACGGGAATTATCAGGTGCTACCAATAGGAGAGTAAATTTTTCTGGGCGCGAAAGTGTTTCTATTCATCAAGACATTTCCAGGAATTTGGTGCGGTCAGTCTCTGAAAGGAGAACCCCAAGTTCCTCGCGAAATAATGAAATAAAGCGACGTGAAACAAGGGAGGAGATCCAAGAAAGACGGGCTGTTCAGACTACGGGAAGGAGAACAATATCCCCTACTGTTGCCGGCTTTGGTCTGCGTGAAATACATCCGTTTTCCGAGGGGAGTACTCTCGGTTCACTTCTCTCCAGTTCGAAGTCCTTGGAAGTAGAAGATTCTCTCTCGTGCAATCTTGGTACACTGGATAATTCTGTCTCCATAGCTTCTTCAAAAGTACCAGAACGACTGTTTTGTAGCAATTTACATGACATTAGTATGCCACGCCAGTCTACATTCCTAGTCCAAAATACTGTGCCTGAACTTGGGGAACTTGAGATCCAGCCGAATTACATTTCCGGTGGACATATGGTAAACCAAGGCACCGCATTAACCGCCAAAAACTCCGCGGACTTACAGGGAGTGAGAGCATCCTTCGGTATTGCTCAATGCCCGACGCTCACCTCGCCAGACAGTCTGCAACTAAGTTATGAATTTACCAACGGGAAAGGAAAATCTGCCGCAGCGAAGAATATGACAGCACAAATCTCCGAAATACAGTTGGCACCTGACAATGCATTTAATATAAATGTTTTACCGGATTGGCAAACCATTGCAATAATATTTTCAAAAAGTTTTACCTTACCAGAGAATAAGTTTGACTCATTTTTTCTGAGAACCTTGGTAGCGGAATCCTCAGTGAAGGCAGCTTTAATTCCTTGGGCTTCTTTTAAACCTGACGTATATTCAAACGAGCAGGAATTTATTGAAGGTGTTACCACTCCAAATGCAGTAGCTTATTATAACATGGATCACCAAGAGATCACTGGGAAGGTTAGTAGCATTGTGATGTCAAATAAAAACTGTCACCACTAATCGAAATATTGCCAATAAACCATTTTTGTTTATTCTTTTAGAACAATGAATTCATTTATGGAGGTTTGCCAAAGGGAGCCAGCGATGAAATTCTAATCGAAATGCTGCACCCCAAACTGTGAGTTACTGGCATATAATTTTATGAGATCATTGTTATATCGGGACTGTGTAGTAATAACCAACTTTGATCAATTGAATTTAATGGTTATAATCTTTCGTCGATGAAAAATATATAAATTTTGTTATGGATGTAGTCTTATGAAGTTCTCAAATCACACGAAATGGCGATAAAATTAAGTGAAGTAGTTTTGAGTACAATTAACTGCTCTTTTAAATAGAAACTAATATTATTTCAAAATACAAAATGTCTTTTCTTATATTTGACTCCTTTCTTCCTACTTAGGGTCAACAAGAATAAATTCATCCCCATGGCAATAGGAGGCTGCGTCGCTGCCCTCACGATATCAGTGTCAACCAAATAAGGCTGTGACAGGAATTCGTTACATATTAATGGAATACTGACGCATGGACAACACTATTGGTTTACTCTAGAATGCTTATATAGTTAACTAGAACTTTCACAATTCAAATTATCTTGAATAGGTAGCTATCACAGTGATGTAAACAGTATTATTTTAGTAAATGCAGTATTAACTGTTTACGGCACCTATTTTTGTATTTAATACATTAGTTATTGACTGTATTAGCGTAGACAGGAGATTAGTTTGAAGGGTTCAGCAGCATGAATAGAACTATTTCAAACTTCAATATCTTCTATTTATTTTTATGATTAAATATGTGAATTTATATTGTAAATAAATGTTGCATAGAAAACCACTTGAGTATCTTTCTCATACCATGGGAACCCTTATAGTCCCGACTTGCCACCAGCAGACTATTTCCTATTCCCAAAAGTGAAATCCTCCCTCAAAGGACTCCATCATTGGATTCCAAGTGTCGTTAAAGAAGCTTGCACGCATACTCTTAAGGTCCTTCCGGAATCCGTCTAACAGTGAGCCTTAGAGTCGTGGAAAAGTCGATGGAAAAAGTGTGTCGATGCTCACTTTGAAGAATTTAGAGGCATGGTAGAAATATGTGAAAAAAGTCTATATTTTCGAAATTTTTCCCGATACCTTATTACAAACTTTGTATTATTCTTACGCATTGATAATAGGGACAGCGCAATCGATTCTTGCAGATTCCCGAGAGCGGATTCAAGTAATAATTTACTCCAAAACAAGGTGAAACGTCAGGTTCAAGAGGATAAAACATAGAAGACGAATGAGGACATGAAATTTAGAGGTATTAAGCGGACGAAAAGGAGCACCAGGAGGTAGCAGAAGAAATTACGAGGGAAAACAAGGAGGCAGATACAGATAGTAAAAAGGACAAAATGATGCATCGAAATTCGCAAATGAAAATAAATAAACAGCTAGTAGGAAAAGTGCAAGGTAACCATGGATTAAGGACGACATGGTTAGGAAGATAGACGAGAGAAAGAAATTGAAGAATGTTAACGGGGAATGAGGTAGAATGTAGTTCAAGGAGGAAAGGTATAAACAAAGGCGGGAAGATATTAGGGCAGAAGAAGCGTGGTGGAAGACGCAACACAAAATACGAATAGTTTACAAATGAAGGGTGAAATGAATGTGCTGTACGGAAAGGTGAACGCATTAAAATGGAAGAAAGACGGGAAAATCATTGCGCACTATACAACAGGAAAATTATTAATAGTACCACGAATAGTTCAAGAGAGATAGAAAGAGTAAAATGGAGGGCATTATGGTAAATATATTAAGGTCAGCCAGCAAGTTAAGATAGAAGGAGAATATAAAGCAGATGGGGATAGCTTAGGTCTAGTCATACTTGATGTCGAGTTACGAAGAAAGAGCTTATTCGGGTAATTCTTAACATTTATGAGGGAGGAATTTGGCCGGAAGACTTCAGATCGTTGTTAACTCCATACCCATAAAAGGGTATAACGCGATTATGGGAGGGCCAAAGAACAAAAAGTTTGGTTTTGGACGGACATGTCTCTCTTCATGCTATTATGCTAGGCTAAGAAATATAGCGGCTTTCAATCCGTTTATACCCAACATCTACATTTTTACGGTTGTCTACCAAACAATAATACAAAGTTTATACGTAGTATTTCATTTTATATGTGACTGCTTTTAATTTACTCATGTCATTTACGGATATCAGCAACGTGGAATTTTTCATACTTTGCACAATTCCGGTTACTGATAATACTTCGATATCAAAAATAATCACAGCGAACGACTGTGAAACCTAGATGCTATAAGTCGCAATCGTAATATGAGGTGCTGTAGAGTCTAGGATGAAAACCCGCTTAACGGAGCGACTCGGACGTTTAGTTTCAAATGACACCCATGGAATTCGGTGCGTGTTTGGCATGCCTTTGCGTTGTAATTGGCGAAAGCATGGGGTCACTTTTGGGTCAAAACCGAAATTTGGCCTCAAATTTGGCATTCTACCGGTTAAGATAAGTTTTGGATGGACACAACCTACACTTCATTACAACGATATGCAATCTTTGACTCTTCCAGCCAAACACAAACTGACACCCGAGAGCAAGTCCCTCTTCATTTCCGCAAACTTTCCTTCCTCCCTAATGCTATGACAAGTTATATTTGCCAATAAGGTATTTCCTATGAAAAATGAAATGCATATCATTGAATAATACATTCACTTGCTAAAACACACAGTATAAATATTTTCATAATAAGTAAGAATGAGAACCTTTTTATTGACAGTTAAAATCCAATACTTCTGAGTAAAGAAGATACTTGCAAGTTATAGATGGATGGATCACAATTTAAATAACATTTATTATCTTTTCAATCTGTTTTGCTTTTATGATAAAAAATAAATAGCCCTCTCATTTGTACATGTACAGCGTAAAATTTTGTTTTTTTTATAAATATTTTTCATTGAAAAAATAGACATTTATTAAATTAATGATTCATTTTTAAATTGATTCTTAAGCTTTAGAGTCAAATCAGGTGTGAAATTTTATTTTCAACCACATCTGGTATCAAGCATAAATCCAAGGAATTATTATTGCTCTGATTTAATATGATAAGTATGCATCAATATTTTTTAACACGACCGCGACACCTTAACATGTGCAACTATAAAATATTAAAGCTAATAATAAAATTTTCCCTGGTATTAATTATTTTGCTTTCCCCTTTAATAACATGGTTTTCTCTGTCACCTTCAAGAGCTTAGCTTAAGAACCATCACATTTCTGTGGAAATATTTCTTTCACAAAGTTTTATGGGCAGAAAATGCTAATGCTACATCAGACATAACCAAAATACCTGATTAAAAAATTCAATTTCATTATATTTATGGCTCTTGAGACGCTGCCTCGCCTACAACTTTTAGTGCTGCTAAAGCTTCATTTCCACTGGGTATGATGTATTCAGCAGGCAGTATAAAACCATATCTTCCAGTATCTCTGAGTTCAATGGTGTACGCATACTTTATCCTTGCAGATCCCTTAGCCCAATCATCAGAGCCTCCTGCAAGGAAATAAAGAGGTGAAATTTGAGGTCACAAGAGGCATTTGGAAAGCATAGTTTTTAAAATTGTAAATTAAGGCGCATACTTTGACCAAACTAGTTATAAGAAATACTGTATCGGACATAAATAATTATGCAATAACCAAGATTAATTTACCTGATGCTGGATACAGAGTTGTAGCTGATGATCCAACAGTGTATGAGCCTCCTCCAACAGATCTAATTGCTTGGGCTATTTTTTGCCCGACGCTGTTTAAGTCGCGGTAGTCAGGTGGTACTTTGCGATCATATCCCCAAGGATATAATATGTATTGGCCATAACTATGAAACGTAACATATGCCTGAAACACACAAAAATAATTCAGTTTATAGACTTAATTAAAATTTTATTTTTATTTCGCCTGTATGATTGGCATTCATTTGGTTTAATCAATGTGAAATTGCGAAACATTTATGTCAAATTTTGTGAAATGTGTGTAAAATTTAACTTCGCAATAAAAATACAAGGGTAATCCAAGAAGTACCCGACCCAACAAAGAAAACAAAAATTTTGGAAAGAAATGTTTTTATTTTTCAACATAATGATCTCCCTTCAGCTCTACACACTTCACCCAGTGAGCATCACAATAAGAACTGCCTTGCTCCTCAAAATAGCCATTAACTGCCGACATCACCTCTTCACGGTTAGAAAATCTTTGACCACTGAGCCATATTTTAAAGTTTCCGGACAGAAAACAATCTCAGGGGGCTAAATCTGGTGAATAGGGTGCATGAGGTAGCAATTCAAACTTTGATTGATGAATTTTGGCGATTGTAATAACGGATTTGTGAGCTGGTGCATTACCTTGATGAAACGATACTTTCTTCTCTTTCTCCTTAGCCTAATGCGGCCACGTTTGCTTGATTTCTTCACTCAAATATTTGAAGTTTGCATAATACTCGCCGTTGACAGTTTTTCCTTTTTCAAGATAGCCAATGAAAATTATCCCACGTGCACCCCAAAAAAACAACGCCATGAGCATGCCTGCAGATGAAACGGTCTTCGCCTTCTTTAGAGCCGGTTCTCCCTTTTGAATCCATTGTTTTGATTGTTCTTCTGTCTCGGGTGTGAAGCAATGGACCCATGGTAGATCCATAGTTATGAAACGGTGCAAAAATTCTCCTTTGTTGCTGTGAAACTTTGCTAAACACTCAATTGAAACATCTTCATGACACTGGTTTTGCTCGAGTGTGAGAAAACACAGCACACATCTTGAACACAGCTTTCTCATGTCCAAATTTTCAGTTATTACGCAATGTACCACACTTATTGAAAGATCTCTTGACACTTCTTGACTACTATGTCTGCTAGTTCGCACACTTTCAGTTGACGATCATCCGGTATCA
Source organism: Hetaerina titia (assembly GCA_037158775.1). NCBI lineage: Eukaryota > Metazoa > Arthropoda > Insecta > Odonata > Calopterygidae > Hetaerina > Hetaerina titia. The sequence goes on along the minus strand of CM073779.1, from coordinate 501,088 downwards.
CTTTGTAGATTTTCTTCACCGTTTCTGGAGTCATCACTTCATTTGCTCGAGCAATGCGATACTCTTCTTGACAGCTCGTACGGCCTCGTTTAAACTCCACTACCCAATATTTTACTGTTGTAAACGAAGGAGAAGACTGCCTCAGTGTAGAATCCAGTTCAGCTTTTGTACTAGATGGCCTGAGGCCATTCAAATAAAAGTATTGTATCATATAACGATGACCAATTTTCTCCATTTTCAAAAATTCACTGAAAATGTTCACTATCGATGGCTGCCAAACAAATACTAAACAACGTAGCATATTCAAACTTAAAACATATCCCTTATAGATTGGTACTATCACATACAGTGTAATATAGTATTTTTCAAGTCACTAGGTCAGGTCATCATCTCTAGGTCAAGCCGGGTAATCCTGGGACCACCGCTCGTATTTATAAGGGTATGTTAAAAATTATCATATCTGCGCGACCATTAGGAAAATTCCAAAGACAAGTTTCATGGCCATTACCACTATTACTCGAGAGGACACGATACATTTTATTCGCATAAATATAAAACAGCATGTATACTAATAAAATGAAATCTATGGTTTTTTCATTGCATTTAATAAAATCCGCAGGAAGTAAGTTAGAGGCGAACGCGTTTGAAGATTTAATAGTTGAAACTCTAAATTTTCCCAACAGAAATTTAACACAAGGGTATAGAAATGGACAATTAATGAAACTAATCCCTAAAAATTAATAATAGTTCATAGTCTACTTAATGAATTAACCTACCTTCATACTTTGGCCCTTAGACTTCACGAAATTTGAAATCGCCGCCGTCTCAGGCTCTGAGAATGCATTCCTTCCCGCATATATTTCGCGGCAAGGGTCACGACTCGAGCCAGCACCTCCCCATCGGTAGCCGAAATTTCGGTTGAGATCCGTCCCGGCGCAGGAACCCTTATGGGCATCATGGCGGTTTTTCCGCCATAATCTATCTTGTGAGTGTGAGTGCTCGTATCCATCAGGATTAGATATTGGTAGGAAATACCAATCCATTGATCCAAGAGTTGATTCTTTGCCATTGAAGTGCATATCATGATTCTCAACGAGCTCTTTCAAGGCAAATGATACCGATGCAGGCGATATCCATTCCCTGGCATGAATACCTAGATATTAGAAAGTGATGATTTGGTTCATTATATCGAATTGAATTAACATGATAAAATGCTCTCATTACATAATTTGGGTAAGAGGATCATTTTTATCATGTTACCCAATTTTTTAAAATGTTATTCCATTTCCACGCTTATTATGTAAAATATTTCATTAAAAATAGCTAATTTTAGAATCATCCATCAAAGGATGCGGAGGATAGAAAAACGACTGCTCAGGATAGGGCTGTCCAAGTTGTCCAATAATGCATACGAACTACTTTAATGTACTAAAACAACCCCATGACTACTCTTCTAATGGGAGGGAAGAAACTAGGAAAGTGATTTCAACGATTATTTAAAAAATCAGGTGGAAACATTTGTGAAAATGTGAACAAATCAGTAGAAAATAATTTTCATAACTGTAATGAAAAATATAATAATAAAAAAAAATTATTAACAGAGTTCAAACATAGCACATATGTAAATGAGAAAGGTATACATTTATTCATGGAAATCAAACAGATTAAATATCTAAATATGAATATTGAAATAAATTCAAAGAAAAAAAACAAAAATGGATAAAATCGATTAGATTTTTGATATTCCACCACTTTTTCAAAATCTGGATCATAAGAAAAAATTGAAATCGTAGACATTAATCAAGGTGTTCCTCGATTAAAGACTCTTCGTTCTGATCTTATGGTATTCGTACATGCAAATATTGATTCCATCATAAATGTTTAAATATGTTTTTGTTTCGCATAAGCGAAGCCAAAACATATTTAATCTTACGAACGAATGATGAGGTCTCAGGCGTGATGTGGTGGAAGCGTAACATATTAAAACCACAGGTATTGCAATTTTCCACTAGATATTTTATTTCGACACTACCGGTTTCGATGTTTTCACATCATCATCAGGTGTGAGATATCATCATCACCTGATGATGATGTGAAAACATCGAAACCGGTAGTGTCGAAATAAAATATCTAGTGGAAAATTGCAATACCTGTGGTTTTAATAATTAATTAATATTTAATCTTCCCTATTTATGAATGTTGGATCTGTGATTTACTTCCAGATTTCGATTTTAGTCATAAATCCTTTTGAGATTAATTATTTCCATCTCAAATATCTGACCCACGTCAAATATTGTCGAGATTTGATATTTTTATCGCATTATACATGTGTACCTATCACATTATAAACATTAATTAAGACTTAAGAAATTAAATATTATCTTTGCTTTCTACGGGAATAAAACTTTATTTGTCGACTAGTTTCGTTTACACTGTAACATCCTCAGGACTAGTCCTGAGGATGTTACAGTGTATATATATATATATATATATATATATATATACACCAACGGGATACCTAGATTCTCTCCTTCACAAACAAAACTTAACACATTCCTACACCCCCAATCCTCCCTCAACCACAGACTCCCACCCTCTCTCAATATGTACCACCTACAACCCAGGCATTCAGTCCCTCAAATTCATCCTCAAAGACCTGTACCCCATCCTCAAAAATCACAACGTTTCGTCCAACCTTCTTCTCAAATGCCCCTCTGTTACCTTCAAACGGCCCGTCAACCTATCAGACCTCCTTATATCCACCAAGCCTCTTTCCAAATCCCCTCCCACCCCCAGAATCTTAGCCACTCCATGCTTGCGAGCAAGATGTAAAACTTATCCTATTTTCACCACTCCACCCCTCTCCCTCCCTCTTTTTTCCTCTCTCCCGCCCTTCCCCCACTCCTCATGCACATCTCAGAATGTAATCTATCTTCTGACATGCAAACTCTGCCCGGCATTTCACACAGGTCAGTGCTCCACACCCCTGAACCTCAGGATAAACAATCATCGCGCCTCATGTAATCCCTCTTCCCCGTCCGCGGGTCTTTCCATCCCAAAACATGGCTCACCACAACACCCCCTTCAACCAGTGTTACAGTGTTTCCGTTCTAGCATCCCTTTCCCCATCCGATAACCTTATAAAATTAAAAACGATGGAAATGGCATTTATATGGCTGTGCAAAGCCTATCAACATCCGGGTCTCAATGTTGTTCACTAATTGTGGAGGGTTGAAGTGGATAGATGTGGATTTGTTTCGTGCGGGATAGTGGAATATTTTGTTCATCCGCATATATTTTGTCATCCTTGGACTGGGTTTTGACTGGTCAGGTCCTGATTCTGACTTTGTGGGTTGACACCTGGATCGTGGATATTGTGGTATCTGTGGATGAACTATTTATTTTCTGTGTCGCTTGGAACTTTTTCCACATCCTCCCTCTCATTCCTATCCCATCTCCGCTCCCCTCTGGCCTCCTCTCTCCCTTTCCCCCTCCACAACACCTTCTTTCAGCCTTCCCCCACCACCTGTTCTCCCCTTCCCCCGTCCCCTTCTCCATTTCCCCCTACACAACCCATTCTTTCACCCCTCTCCCACCACCTGTTCTCTCCTTCCCTCGTCCCCTTCTTTCTCTGTCCCACATATAGTACCTCTCGCTAGTCAGTCCTAATTAATCTTCCGAGGAAAACGGAGTTCAATTCCGAATTCGAGTCCAAACTATCAAGAAATAACGTGTGAATGTTCCTTTTATTTGTTCTCATGTTGTGTGATGCCGTCTAAGTTTATATATATATATATATATATATACATATATATATATATATATATCTTAAAAAAGGAGGGGGGAAAATAGAGCAGGTGGACCAGGACCAGTTTACATATCTCGGAAGTGTTTTGGACCAATATGGTCAAAGTAGTAGGGACGTAAGGTTGCGCTAATTGCGCTAGGCAAGGAGGCTTTCTCACGAAGGAGGGAGTTGATGACGGGGACGTTGAGTAGGGAGGTTATGGCCGCGTTGGTCCAAAAACCTTCCGAGATACGAAAACTGTTCCACCTGCTCTATTTTTTCCCCTCTAATTTTAATGTTTAGCCTAGCCTTTTTCTTTCTGGAAAATGGCATAACCTTTGTTTTATTAATAATAATTCTCATCCCATAGCTATCGCACTGAACCTCCACAATTCACTCAGCAATGCTTGCAACCCCTTGGCTGACTGAGCAACTAATGCTTGATCAGCAGCAAACCTAACAGATTTTACGAATTCCCCTCCGACTTTCATCCCTACCTCCAGTTCCCCCATCCCTCTTTAATCATTTCCTCCACATATACGTTGAACTGAACCGGTGATAATGGGCAACCCTGCCTTACACCTCTTCCTAACACTGCCCATCCGGACTCTCCGTTCCCCACTCGCACCTGAGCAGTCTGAGACATTTAGTCTCCTGACCCTCCAATGTATTCCTATTTCCTGCAATATACTCATTAGTTTTTCCCAATTCACTCTATCAAACGCTTTTTCGAAATCTACGAATAGGCAAATACGTCCTGATTGTATTCTATATTCCTCTCGATTAGTGATCTCATTACTGCAATGGCATCACGCAAACCTCTCCCCTTCCCATTTTCTGGTTCTTTACCATACAATGCTTCTATATATTTCTTCCATCCCTCTGGATTCTTTTCTGTGTCAACTAATTGCCTACCCCACTTATTTTTACCTGTTAGCACATATCTTCTCTTCTTATTTCCGGATAGTGATTTAACCTTGCTGTAGAGCGCACCAATTTCACCCTTCCTCTGTAAACTTTCCATATCCTCGCACTGCGTTTTCCACCATGCTTATTTTGCTTTATTTGTGGCCCGTCTCAATTCATAGTTTTACTCTTGTACTTCATTTTGCCTAACTCTGTGTTTACATTCTTTCATTTTCTTCTCTCATCAATTTTGTAATCATTTCATCCGTGACCCATGGTTTCCATATCTTTTCCCGTTAACGGCTCCTATTGTGTCTTTTGCAGCTTTCGATATCCCTTTCTGTATACATTCCAATTTTTCTTCGATAGTACGCAGCTCTTTACCGTCATCTATGATTTTCTCTACAGCCGGCTGATAATCCTTCCTTGTTCATCCATTAAATGCTTCTACATTTCATTTCCTAATCCGGTGCCCAAATTATATCTTTTTAAAAGGACGCTACACTTTATAACAACTAAATTGTGGCCAGAGTCCTCATCCGCTTCAGGGACATTTTCTTCATTCAATCTTTATATAGATTCGGGTTCATTCTCTTGAGTCAAGTGCCTGCTGATATGCAACATTTTTTGTTTTCTTTTCAGGCGCAAGAACAAATAAAGCGGACGGTTTACCAACACACGAACATGCCACATATAATTGACAATGGGAAAAACATGGGTTATTCTAGACTTACTCCAACTTATACACATGCAAATACGTATACAGGCAGCCAGAATAGAACAGCATGTGCACTTACGAATGCACCAGATGCCTGCACAGCGTTTAACATTTTCCTCGCTTGCAACTCGATTTTTTCAAACCATTTTAATTTTGCCTACGAGGTTTTACTATTATGATTCATGATTGTCCGAGGAATGAACCATGAATGGATTCGTATCTATTTCAACTGAAGTCATCTTCCATATCTCATGTTTGTGGTCTAACCTTCACAAATAGTGTAGGGTCATAACAATTCCCTTTGTGTCATGCATAAACTCGTGTGTTCTGATCCTTTTTAGAAGTTTAAGTCTCGTTTGTTCTCTATGTGCCTAGCGTCTTGCAGCCTAATTCCTCTAAGGCCTGTCACACTGACTGTAATAAGAGATAGGAACGTTTAATTGGACTATTTTGACGTTAATTTGCATGATAATTGCAGATAAATAATACATTTCCCTGCTTAGCGTGCCTTTCATTGAATTGCTTTCACTAATATGGCATATATTTGTATTATATTTCATATTACAATTTTATTTCCATAAGCCAAATGGAAGATTATTTCGCGATTTTTGGAAGAATTCTTCCAGTTTGGTGTACTTTGACTGTGTAAATACTTTTATCAGACCATCTCTAATGGAAGTATTATGATCCAATGTCACGATCTACTACATGGCAACTTTAGGGCACAAATAACCATTCGTGGCGAAAGCATTGCATACATACTTGAATAATTGTTCGAGGTTAATTTTTTTTCAGTTTTGAGAACATATTCATTCATATAAACTTATTTATTATATAATCCTTTGAAAGAAATATAATTTTTTATAATGACTGCAAATACTCCGGAAGTTGAAATTAACTACACGTATTGCGACCGAGGTCCAATAGAATGGTAGTTATGAATCCTTTGTACTTCCACTTGCCTACAAGGTGAATTATATATATTACCGTGAATTTGAATGCGTTTTTGGTACTGGTACCGTGTCATTTGATGCATTATCTTAACCAAAGCTGCCTCAAAACTGTTGTTATTTGGCAAATGAGGTTGTGACTTTGTTTTGGATCATACGTAATGGATCTGCATGAAATTACTGTGAAAACGGCCAAATTGTGGGACTTCTTCCTCAAATTTCTTCAAAAGAAAATTGTGTCACCGAAATCGTTTAAAATACATTGACTCCAAAAAAAATGTGACGATAATGACCGAAAGCAAGAAAAATATGAAATGGAAACATCAGTGAAATCTTGCAACGCACAATACAACTTTTAATAACGCATCTACCACCACGTATCTAAAATTTCCGACTAGATATAGATGTGATAACTTCCTTCCTCAAATTGATTTAGAGTTATTTCTGAACCTTTTGGACTGGCATCCGGAGTAATCCCACTTGTCACTATCTTATGTGTGGAAGAGAAGTAATTTAGCACGGTCTTAGAATGGTTTTAGGCGACACTTAGTGGAAGAAATTCATATCAGAAAAGAAATACTTAGTTATTCGACATATATTTTTATTAAAAAAGACCACAGTTTCGACTTACAAAGTCATCATCAGATGATGATGATTTTGAAAGTCGAAACCGTGGTCGTGTTTAATAAAAATATATGTGGAATAACTAAGTATTTATTTTCCGATAGTAAGGTCTTAGTCTTTTGCTCGCGTTATGTGTCAAGAAAATTCGCGAAAAAGTGGAAAATTTCCATGACGAAGTAAAATCATTCACAGTTTTGCATCAGAAAACCCCTTCTACAACGTGAAAGAATCGTTGACTCACAGGATGCTCGATAGTATCACCCTCAGAAGTCACATCAGCATAATGGATATTCCTAATTTAGCCTAATCTATCTTTTATGGTCATGCAGTAAGAAAGTTCGTTAAAAGTACGCGAAGACATTTGGAGACGGAGTACCATCAGGTTATACACCAAGGTTTTATTCACTTCCTTATTCAGTGGAACATGATGGAATTAGCAATGCAATTTAGTATCGAAAACTATGGATGCTGGCCGAAAAACGTCAGTGTTGTCAGCTGGTTATTAAGCTGAATGAATATTTTCCGCGGGGAAAAAATGGTGTAGTAAATTTAATATGGCATCATTAGAGTAAAGTAGAGAAATTAATTGGTCTGAAAATATTTTTTAATTATTAGTATTGTGAGCATAAATAAGAGTTCAGCAAACTTGGGTCATTCCGATGCACTTTTAAACCAACTGTATTTTTGTGAAAGTTTCATATTTGTAATTTCCATATATATATTTTGTTTCCAATGAAATAGTTAAGGTTTTGACAAAAGTAATGCCTATTGCAAGCTCCTACTCTGCATGTGTCGGTGCTAGACCTGAATGAAACTCTGTGTCTATTTGACTAAACAAGAAGCTCAATATACTCCATCACAATATTCAATGTGTTAGAAATAAGGTGTTTGAATTGGAAGCAATCTTATCCACATTAGAAACCAATATTGATGTGCTATGCTTATCTGAACATTGGTTAACCAAGACAGAAAGTGAGCATTTTTATCTAGCCAATTATAATCTAGTTAGTCTTTATTGCAGAACACATTGCAAAAATGGAGGTACAGCTATTCTCATCAGAAATAATATTAAAGCCAAAACACAATCCTTTACTTCATTTCTAAATGAGGAAAAAAAACTTTGAGCATTCTGTAGTTGAAATCTATCTTCCCAATGGTAGTATTTTTATAGTTTGTTTCTATAGATCTCCAAACAGCCTTGAAGATGTATTCTTAAATAAATTAGATACTCTTATTGGGTTACTTAAAAACAAAAAGAAACCAGTTTTAATATGTGGTATTTTAATATAGATTTTTTGAAAAATTCCAAAATTAAACGTGATTTATTTGCTATTCTGTGCTCTCATGATATGACAGAAACGATTAAAGACCCAACAAGGATCAACTCATGTCTTGATCAATTTATTATTGGGAATGACTTCTATGAAAAGACCTCTGAAGTTAATTGTACAGGACTTTCTGATCACAAAGCAATTCTCTTATCCCTATCATATGACGATGGACACCATAAAAAGTTAAATACAGAAATTATTTATAAAGAACATATGATCCTTATAGTCTTCAATATTTTAATACATTAATGTCAAAAGAAACATGGGAGGATATTAATTACCCTACTGATCTTGATACTAAAGTTGACAGCTTTATCAATATCATTACTTATTACCATGATTTAGCATTTCCTCTTAAAAAAAATTGTCAAGCATAATAAAAGTAAACCTGAAAATAGTCCTTGGTTAACAAGAGGAATAATTATTTCTTGTGATAGAAAAAGAGCATAGTATAAGCAATGCATTGATTCTAATGATCCAGAATTAAAAAATACTACAAAAGTTATTGTAAAATTTTGAGAACTACTATTACTCTAGCAAAAAAGCTGCATACCAGCTCATTGATAACAACATCATCTAATAAATCTAAGGCTATCTGGAAAGTAGTGAAACAGGAAACAGGGAAAAATAAAATTAATAGCAACACAATATCTAAAATATGTTATAATGGCACAACAATAACAAGTGTCCAAAAAATTTTAGACATTTTCAATGATTACTCTGCCCAAGTAGGTGTCAATCAAACTCCCAAACAGTCGCCCACCAACATAGGTACTTCTAAAATGGTCATCAATTCCTCCTCTATATATCTAGAACCTGTTACTAAAAATGAAATATTGAGGATAATCAATCAGTTAAATAATAAATATTCATGTGGCCCTGATGGTGGATACTTTCACTCATACTCGGATTCGCCACATTTAATTGATTTTTTCATTTCAACACCCCGCATGTGTATTGAGTTATAATATACATACCTCCATCAATCCATATTGCTTTCTTCCCTGTGCTACCTGCAGGTGAAATTTTAAGGACTTTAAGTGGTCGACCCTCGACAGAGCTTCCAATTGTCATCACACTGCAGAGTCTTGGATATGTTTGAGCTAAGAAATCCATGTAACCATGCATGTCAGACACGCGGTGGTAGCTGTGCCATGTCATTCGGTGACCTAAAACAGAGTAAACACATTTTGATCCATGAGAATATTTCTGCAAAAGCAAAAAATATTTAGAGCAATGCATTTTTAGCCCAAATTAACTGTAGAAAGATAATTAATGAAACTCTTTCAGTTCTCATGTTTCTCTGATATTTCATTACATGAGATACTTATGACCATGCTCACGGAAATAAATAAAAATAATTAATAAATCCAGCTAGATATTTATTAAAATTTATGATTGAAATGTTTTGTCCTTTAATATTTCTTTAACAGATTTCTCAAAATCGTAATATAATGTAAATGACTTGCTTATCTTGACAAAAAATGGAACAATATTTACAATAGTGTGGGTATTTATAACATAGGTGTATGTTATATGCATGTACTTGCATTATATATTCAATTAACATTAAAAATACATAAAGGTATGCCCTAAGCATATTGCAAAAAATATTCATGCTTTTTGTACAGATGATACCATAGATTAGATACATACAATACCAAAAGCTACTTACTAACATTTACTTGGGGAAATGTGACCACATTCAAATAAATTTATTTTCAGTTACTTCAATTTTTAAATTCCTTTACAAATTAAACACACTTTTAAATAAAAATCTTCTGGTTACATTAACCCACTAAAGTTGTCTCTCTAATGCACCAATTAGTTGGCTGTCTGTCAATCAATGAAAATACAATTATGCAAATCAAGTTCGTTGCAAAATGGTTACTTCGACTTGCTAGATTGATTTGAGCTACTCGAAGAATTTACGGGTGATTATCTCCCAGAGCATCAATTGGTGAAATATTAAGAGTCCCTTACCCTTGCTGGACCAAGTTTATGGTGGGCCGTCGTCTCACTCTCAAAATCAAAGGTCGAGTATTTATTGCAATCCATATTAGAAATAAAAACGTATGAAATGGGGTCTTAGAACTAAATGTGCCTATTGAAAAGTCATCAAGTAATATAAATTGTAATATTGAACTCTATGTGAAGTCAGAAGATCTGTCGGTTAATTTCCTTCCAAATTATCTGCCCCCTACCCTGATGTGAGAATTTCACACACCTTTGCGATTAGTACTAGGTAATCTCTATCCTCGTCTATCAAACCAACCTTCGGGTTGATAACCATTTTGTGCAGTTAGTTTGTTATTTTTTCTCCATGTTAGTCACTAAAATGAAAGCATATGCAACATAATCCAAACCACATAATAAACGGTGTTAATAACAGTTAATATTCATCTTTTTATTCTTGGTAATTGTGTTTAGCTTCTTTGCTGTCGCGGCGTCCTCTTAAACTCTGAAATTCTTTGGGCTTTTAAAGAAACCAGATGTTATGACGAAATACCGTGCATACAATGTCACAGGCATTCGAAATTCAAAAAAATTCAGAGCTTAACTGGCTAAAGCACTCGGCCGGATATCAAGAGATGCGGGTTCGAATCCCGGGCAAGGCGTTACTGTTGTGGCATCTCCCGCAGTTTCTTGAAATTTTCGTGGTAATTCCACCAGAAAGAGAAGATTAATGTTAAAATAGGAGGGTAAAAACTGGAGCAAATGGAATAGTTTATGTATCTCGGAAGTGTCTTAGACCAAAATGGTCAAAGCTGTAGGGACGTAAGGAGAAGAGTCGCACTAGGCAAAGAGGCTTTCAAAAGAACAGGGGAGTTGATGACAGTGACATTGAGTAAGGTTGGTAAGAAAAGGCTCGTCAAAACTTTGTTATGGAGCATATGGAGCGGTCAATGAACATGGAATGGAACATGGTCAATGAAGCAGGATGATATATGTAGATTGGAGGGTTTTCAAATGTGGGTTTGAAGAAGGATGGAGGAGGAAGCAGAAGGTGAAATGGAGCTACAGAAAAACAAATAAGGAGGTGCTAGGTATGGTGGGGGAGGAGGTAGGATTTTCTGGGGAAAATTGTAAGGATATAGAAAAAATGGGTGTAAATGATATTTATTGGCAATGGGATGTTGAAGACTGTGTTAGAGTGAGGAATATTAAAAAAAGGAAGAAGGGGCAGGGTTAGGATAGGGATGTTGGGTGGAATGAAGGGAGGAAGGGAGTATACGGAGATGAAGAGGGGCTTGTTGCAGAGCATTATGTTGGGTTGTGTTTTGTTAGGAGAAACAAAATATTTATTTGGTAGTTGTGTCCATCTAAACCCTGCCTTAACCGGTAGATTACCTAAATAACTCTCCTTTGGTCTGTCTTGTTTTCTTCCTCGGTCCTTCGTAACTTTTATCTGCTTCCATGCCGTTCGGAAATTCTATTCTCTTCCTTCCACTTCTCCGATTACCTAATATTGTCCTTCTATCTTCAACATCCTAGGTCATTACAGTATCTCGTTCATCCACTTTTTCACCTTCTTCGAATTGTCTTCATCCACTTGCTCTCTGTTCCTCCTGTTTTTTAATCTTAGTCATGAATCTTCCTAATTGATGAAATTTTCCTGCGAAGGGATCCCATTGCATTCGGTCGCACGTTAAATCACACACAAATGAACCGTGGATTAGGAAAATAATTTCATTAGTAATAGAACTATTTTCGAGAAGAAGAGAATTAATGACAGGTTGATTGAGTGAAGATGTGAAGAAATGATTAGTAAAAAAACTGTCTTTGGATCTAGAAGATATGCGTAAATTTGGAGGCTTCTGAGATGAATGAGTAGAAAAGAATGGAGCAAATCGACGAAAGAGCTAGGCAAACGATAAACATTTAAATACGGTGGTTGAAGGAAGGAAGTAGCCAGAGGAAATCCGAAAACTGCAGAAAAGGTGATCGAAGGAAATGTTAAAATATAGCGGGATATTGAAAGCAATCATTGGGAGGAAAATGGAAGTCAAGTGGTGTAGAACAAAGAATAAAATGGGATTTGTTAAATAGCAAGAATGCAGAAGCTACGACGAAATGAAGACAGAAATAATTTAAAGCAAATGGAAGGGATTCCCGTGAAACTTGGAAGTTAATAGTTGTTGGAGACCGTCTAAAGCCTCAACTATATTTTAGAATAACTTGAAGAAATTATACTTCCATCATTTAGAATTATATTGGTACGGTAAGTTCCTTAGAAATTATTCATTGCATTATGTTTTGTCGGCTTCTCTACTTCATTCTCCAATGTTTCTCGTCCTATGCTGGGTGAATCGTCAAGGAGAGATGAAGATGAAGTCAAATTCAAAGAACTTGGGACAAATTCAAAAAACTGCGGACTAATTCAAAGAATTGCGAGAGATGCCGCGACAAGGCCTTGACTCTCGATGCCGGGTCAAGGCGAATGATTTTTACACTCTGAAATTTCTGCACTTTAATATCTAAGGAAAACACCCCCGTGTTTAAAACGTTGTTCTAAACCTGGTGGACTATGGCACTAGCGCACGATTACGAATATCTGCGACTTTGTAGGTACGGTGCTTCGACATCACGTCTTGTTACTTTAAAGCCCTTAAAATTTCGGAGTGTGAGAGGATGCCTCGACAGCTTAAAGCCCTCGGTTGCATATAGAGGGATCCAAATTCGCATTCAGGTTAATTCAAATAATTTTCACACCGTTAAATTTCTGCATTATTGCATATTAGCGGATGACTCAGTTAAAAGTTACCGTCGTGACATCTTCCGCAGTTCTTTGAATTTGGATATAATGTGGTAAATTTAGTAATAAATTACGATATAATATTTTTATTCATTATGACATAGGGAAAAACATGTACTCAATTGCTCTACCGCTCTTGCAGCCAGTAATTTCACAGAAACAACCTCTTGAAATTATTTAAAGCAGTAACCTTTATTTTTTGGCGACGCTTGCTACCGAATACATCAGTCCTTCTAAGTGCGCGGCAATACTGGGCTTTCAGTCAGAAATACATTATAGGATACAATGTAAACCTCTACATTGAGGTTGCTGGCTAAGGAAAGTGATTTCTTTTAAGTTTTCCATTCAATTTTCAAAACTGTTTGGGCTGTGAGGATCCTGAGTCTGACTCGAGAGTCCATCTTAATGAGTGCTACGAAAGCATGAATTTTCGTAACGGATTTCTACTAGTTGGGCATTTTATGAGGTTCCTCGAATTACAACACACAAGACATTGATTTTTCTCGTATATCATCTGCGTACTTTTGCCTTTTAACTCGAAGAGATAGTAAATTAGGCTAATCGGAACTAATGACGCAATAAATAGGCTGTTGGTTTTCTTCCTGCGTGAGGAGTTGACAAGGGGATGTGGGATGGTAAGTTTTTCCTTTCCATTTTAAGAATCAAACCCTAGGAGCTGAAACTGCCAAGCCTTTCCCCACTCATGCATCAAAATTATATTTGTCTCATCGCAAGTACTCCGGTTTCGGTTTCCGCCCATCATCTGCTGCACCAAATCCTTCGTATCGCACCCACCTCGACTTAAGTATTCTTTTATTGAAACAAGTAGCAACTAGTCGCTGGGTTCCTTTCCCATCCGGTATTCCTAACCATATCCCATTCATACTTCACAACACAGTAATTCACCCCTTACAAAGGATATAATCGCCATCACGTTTCAGTGGACCAAGGAGGTACTCCCGGTTGGGGAGGGAGTATCTCCTATCCGCCCTCATCACACATTCAAGCTCCTCCCCACTCTACTCTCTGATTTCATTCGCAGCCGGAATATTCTCTCTTTTGACAAAAAAAAGTTATCGGAAAACCAAAGTTTCATAGTTTATTACACATTGAAGACCCCGTTGGCGGCTAGGTAAAACCCTCGCCTGCCAATCAAGAGGTCGCGGGTTCGAATCCTGCCTAAGTGAATGTTCCCCCACCTAAGACATGGATGTTTGTGATTGTCTACATTGTAATGTGTTGGGGTTAGGTGAGAGAGGGGACTATGAAGTCTCAATCTCGCCCCAATAAAGTCGTTAAATAAATAAATAAGAGGGGACGATAGGATCTTTTTCCCACTTGCTCTATGAGAAACACGACAATTTAGTTATTCAATATGAAATCATTAAAACCAAGAGGATCGATGCCCGTTAATGACTTTTTCATCACTGCGAACAACGGTGAGAAATCCATATCGAGTTTACTGCAAGATGCGCTCAAGACCCTCTCGCGCATTCAATCTCATCCAGAGTGGTATTTGAAAATAACTACAGTACAACTAAAGTGGTATTCGAAATATATTTCCACAATATTTCACAATCTCCAGTCCAGATTGGTGCTTTTTTAGATGCTTAGACGATCACATTTTACGCTCATGGTTGACCAATGGATCGGAATGCGCGCTTTATTGCTTTGGATCAAATTGACTCGGTATTATATAATCGAAACACAAAAATAATAAACAAAAATGAAACGTCTCAGATCAGGTCAAACTGCTCAGTCTCAGGCTCTTCGGCGCCTGTTCCTTTTGATCACACGGTTCAGACTTTTAATCCTGGCGTTCACGAGGAAGTTCGAATACACACTTGATCCTCACCCTGGAGAACAAGCGGTTAAATCAATTAAAGTTGACTATATTTAAAGTTACTTGCATTTCTACGAAGTAACACCTTGGCATAGACAAAATATTATCCATCGGATAGCATTTCATAGATAAGGTGGACAGAAACTAACATAAAATATCACTGAAAACGATCTCATTATTTATTTGTCACTCAAATGGAGACCATTTTATAATGGGCGTTAGCTAAAATCCACATCTAGATAAGACCATGGAAACTTATCTGTATCTAGATATAGGGTTTTAGAGACATAGAGGAACATTTGACAAGAGTACCATTTATAAAGTAAAATGTGTGGAGGAAGTCTGAACTATTTAGTGGAAAATTTTAAGAAGGTGATTATTGACAGTTTATTATACATTTAAAAGGAAACACAATGATGTTAAAACAGCAAAACAAATAGTTCACAAGACAATTAATTAATCAACTTTTGGCACCTCTCACCATCTGTGAACCTGCAGCAATGCCAAATAGAATTGAACACCTCACCTTTCCTTGAAACATATTTAGCTGAAAACAAAGAAAATATATAATACCAGTTCACAATTTTATTCCTCACAAAGTTTTAAAATAAACCGAATTCTCAAAACTAACGTATCCTTTGCAAATGTTCAAAATAGTCCGATTTGACTTATGCCTCCGAAAAAATATCAATTTGGAATGAATTTTAAAATCTAATTTTTTCCCAGTTGAAAAATGCACCTTTTAGCCATTTCTCGTTAGGCAGGATAAACTAATTTAAATTGGTGAGCAATAATTCAGGTTATTAGTTCTCTTTAACTAAGTATTATTGAGTGGATACGTACATTACATATTAATAATTGATATTAAATACATAAATACACATTAATTACTATCATTGCTCATTTAAGTGACTGATCACTATGAAAAACACTTGTCATAGTTCTTCCAAAGCAAAGCAAGATATTACAGCATGTTAATCTTTGATTAGAAAGGACCAAATTATTCAAAGCGCAGGTATGGGCAATCACAGTCTGTTTATTAAGCCTATCTTTTATCTGGTAATGATATTTTTACTTAAAGATAAATCCTCTGACCTTTTCGCCCTTCCAACAGGAGCATTTCCGCTTCCGATAAAACTGGATTTTCCTTTTGTATCGCATCTTGGAGGTTGTTTATCACAATAGCATACTCAGCTCGGATTCTTCTCAGTTTCTGCTTTACATCTTGAACCTTATCCGACTTGACCATCACATCAACCGTCTTCTTGTGACTCACAATTCCTGACCACACGTCCACATCTGAAGAGATGAAAGTAAAAAGCATGTTTTAAAAACTGACTTAATGTTAACCTTTTATAAATTTGATGTGTAGTTTTCATGCTAGAATTTCGTACACATACTTTATGGGTATTAGTTAATTTGTTGTTTATGCATTAAGGAAATACATAATTAATAGTAATTAAGATTATGTTAACAATAACTTTTAAGTTATTCCTTGACGCTGTTTATCTCTTTAAGTTACCTCGCAAGTTTTCATTTGCAATGTTTATACCAGTGCTTTTCCTTTTATCTCCAGAAAATGGTGGATACCTTTCGGCAATAACGTAGCACACGAAGATGAAGGATAGATCCAAAAAGGTTACGGTGTAATGTTATGCGAGAGTCTAAATTTGAAGAAGACTGCTGAGCTAAAAGCTAATGACAGTAAATTGACAAAAATTTGACGATGGGAAGCACGGAAATAGCATAAAAGATAGTGAAGATGAAATTCGATAAAGAATAGAAAACAACACAGTGAGATAGAAAACAACGCATATGAGATTCTAAGATTCAATGTGCCGAAAAACTGGCACATGGGGTGAGATGGCTTAAAGAGCCAAATGACCGTTGAGTTTTATTATTTACATACTTCGTTGCAATTAGGCAATTTACCTGGTGGCAACGGTCCAGTGTGATCACTGGTCACTCTTACAATGCACATACATACACACACAAGAAGAACAGATATGAGACAAAATGCTCGTATATTCAATGAAACTTTTAAGATTACCGACCTCTCCTTTACTATCACACAAGGATTAGGTGTACACCACACGAGTACATACTACGCACCGTCCATCGCCACACTTCGTCCGTAATCACGTATCTTCAATTTCATATACCGTTCAAAATCGCGTCCCGTTAACACATTATTCATAGCACAAGTACATACGGTTTTATTTCTCACTCACACGTTTTTAAGGCGAGCATACACCTCGTTTTAAATTTATTTAATGAATAAGGTAAGGACTTAAAGATATCCTCAGGTAACTCATTCCATTCTTTTATTCCACGATTGAGGAAGGAGTTTTTTTTTAATGTTTGTTTTGTGCCCTCTATGTTTTATTTTGAACTGATGGTCCTTCCGCCCAATGTAATTTGGTTTGTCTAATCTTTCTGAGAGCTCCTCCCACCCCTTCTCTTTATTTACTATCTTGAACATCCCACATAGCCTGTTCAGCTTCCTTCTGAGTCGGAGCGGTGTCCATCCTAGTGTCTCTAACATTTCTGTCACACTATCTGTCCTGTTATGTCTTCCTAGAGCGTACCTAGCTGCCTTTCTCTGTACTTTCTCAAGCTTATTTATATGCACCTTTACCATAGGGTCCCATACTGTTGTTGCGTACTCCATTATTGGTCTTACAACTGAAGTGTATGCTAATTCTTTAGTGGATTTGTTGCTCCCCTTAAGGTTCCTCATGACCCAGTGTAGAGTTTTAAAAGCCTTACCTGCCACCTTATCTATATGATGTCCCCATTCTAAGTTAGCTGTGAGATAGACACCTAAATATTTACATTTCTCAACTCTTACTAGATTTTCACCTAGCAAGTTATAATCTCTATTTTCCCTTCTCCTTTTCCTACTAAATGTTATTAGTTTACACTTTTTTGTGTTTACACCCATCTTATTATTAGTAATCCATTCCGATACTCTGTTTAGATCATCCTGTAATATATCACTATCCCTGTTGTCTTTTATTTTTCTATATATTATACAGTCATCTGCAAAGAGACGAATGATACATTCTGCTTCCTTACCTATGTCATTGATATAGGATAGAAACAGTATCGGGCCCAGTACACTACCTTGGGGGACGCCCATCGTCACTATTGATTCTTGAGAATATTCTTCTCCTACCCTGACCCTTTGGGTTCTCTCCCTGAGAAACTCTTTTAACCAGGACTTAACTCTTGGGTCAATGTTCATCTGTCCTACTTTATTTAGTAACAGATCATGTGGGACCGTGTCAAAAGCTTTTTTAAAGTCAATTACAACTGCGTCTATTTCTCCTCCATCATCTATTACCTCAGCTATATCTTGGCATAGGCCTAGTAATTGTGTTTCGCAGGAATAACCTTCCCTAAACCCATGTTGGTAACTAACCAACCAGTTATTTTTTTCCCAATAGTTGCGCATGTATCTAACTATTATTTTTTCGACTTAATTAACTTATCGAGTTAATGATGGGATTAAGTTAAGAGAGGGAGACACCCGAAGATTCGTCGGAAGAGTCAAAGGCACATGGAGCGAGTTTGAGGGGGACCCGAAACGATTAGTGTTTTGGAGACAATTAGTTCAATTAACGTCATTGCATGTACTTTGAATACTTCTACTCGTACTCTCAAACTAATCATTCTAAACACTTTTCCCAAGAAATTTCAGCTTATGCCATGGAACACCTGTCGCATTAGTGTAAGTGGCCTCAATTTCTTGGAACATGAACCAATGTTAGTTATACTCCGATGCCCTTTTGAATATCTCCTAGATATTGTCCCTGACTCAATTGTAATTTTCTTCAGAGAAGTGAGAGAAGTATTTTTCTCTTCAGAGAGAGAGTCTCATTTGTTAAAATTTCTAAACATCACTTGTGAACTTCAATGGCATATATTTGGTTTTTGTTCCACTACTTAATTTTATATCGGGAAACGGCTAATGAATTGCCCATGGGAAGTATCAAAATTATAAAAAGTAAAAGTAGGCACTTAAAATCAGAGGTGCGTGTATTTAATGTAGAGGGGATCATAGAAAATCACATACTTTATGTAGAATTATTGGGTGTGACCCATTAAACGCGTAAGCGGGTGTGAGGAATAACTTGATGTCCAACCAGGTTACACCAATTCTAGAAAGTCTTCCCTCCGAACTAGCTATGCGCTTTCGTTAATGGTCTTACTGCTTGGGTCATAGAGCCCATCTGACGGACGACAGATATTTGAAGTGCTTTCCATATCCTAAGCAGAAGTGATACCACTATCCCCACCGGGAATGGATCCCCAGTCCTCGAAGAAGAAATCCAGTGCACTAACTATCACACCAACCCGATCCACAGGCACTGATTTTGTTGGAATTTTGAACTTAATATGGCTAGTGTTTACCTTTGAGTTTTTCTTTGAGGGACACAATTCAAATCCCGTTTTTAAAATTATATCTTTTTTAAGAAGATACCAAATTCAGGTAAGGCGTTAGTGGTATGAACACACCATATGAATAACTCTGCATCAGGCATTACTAATAATATTGAGATTAAAGTCTTAAGCTGCAGTATACTGCAGTATCTTAGCGCTTTACTGGCCGGAAACTAATGATCCCTGAACTCAATTGCTCAACTAGTAATAAAAATCGGCAATAATACATTCTATGTAAAGAATATAATATTGATATACGCTAATCTTCGTACTATGTACGAAGATAAGCGAACATTAAATATCTATTTCATGAAAAAACTGCAAAATGAAAATCACGGAACAAGAACGGTGTGCCTAAGTACACACACACATATATACATATATATGTATAAAAAAATAATTATATATATTAGGTAATCTACCGGTTAAGGTAGGTTTTTGGACGGACACAACTACCAAAGAAATATTTTGTATCTCCAAACAAAACCCAATCCAGCAACCTAATCTACATCAGGTCCCTCTTCATCTATGTGTACCTCTTCCCTCCCATCATCCCGTCCAACATCCCTATCCTGTTCCTGCCCCTTCCTTGTTTGCCTCACATTCTCCCCTCTATTACCATCTTCAACATCCCACTGCCGCTCAACACGCCTTTCATCCATTTTTCCTGCCTCCATAGGATTTATGTGTGAAAATATATAAAAATATATATTTATATATATACGCGCGTGTGTGTGTGTGTGTGTGTGGGAGGGGGGTGGAACAAAAATCGAACGAGCGCACTCATCATGAAAGGAAAACCCATTTGTGTGAGCATTTGAAGCAATTTCTTATCTTTCAAGAAGGCCAATGCTTTGGGAATGCGGGCTCATCGGAGAAAATCAGGACGGTGACGCCGGAATATTAAAGGCCTCTCAAAATAAACACCTATTTCCAGCGAATGATACGGCGTTCTTGGCATTATTAAGCAAATCCAGAATAATGTGATCCACTGACACAAGGCAACGGTACGCTTGATTGACAGCGGATGACACAGTGTCACTGACCCTGGATACTGTGATGAAAGGAACGTAATCTTGAAGAGCTCCAAGGAAGCTTAACCACACATGAATACTATGCTCAACGATGTCATCAGTCAATAATGTGCTTGCATGCCTCGTCACCAACTCAATCAAAACACTGAAGTTTCCGCGATGCCTCTTCGCAAAAAGTTCGCGTCATAAATTCCTAAGTTCACACGGAAATGGATTGAGTTTCCTCCTTGAAAAGTCGTTACTGACGACGGTAATTAATGTAACTACATGAGACGGCTACGCATTCAACCGCACCTCATAAAAGCAAGGGAATTACTGTCTGACGAATTGGTTTGGAAAGGTGTGTATAACCTGGAAGGTTCTACCCTCCCTTATATTCTAGAGAGGAATAAAATATTTATTTAAATTACTGGCGCTGGAATTTGATCGATTATATGACTAAAGACACTCCATGCCACCACTTGTTTTCAATTGGATAATAAAATCCCGTAAACATTTGTTTCTACATGTTAACCAAAACTTAGACTCAAAATAAATTATCGATATCATTTCAGAGCAACATAAATTCCAACGGCTTCTTCCCCACTCGAACATAATTATATATCACATTCTATGGCCAAGGGAATTACTGAAATAGTCACACCTGCACGCACTGTTAAGCCTGTTGCCGAGAGCCATAGGATGACAACGGTTACGAGTGGAGGCTTATCCGCTGGGGAGTGAAACGAACGCCAAAGGCACCACCGGGGTCAAGAAATGCCTTAAAAATGTCAAATATTATGAAATCGTGGAGGACGCCGCATTGTAATCAGATAATTAATTGCAACTAATGCGAGTTGCTAACCCTTTTCATTAATCTTACCGATATGAACGATCTTTTTCCTAGTGGATAGTTCTTCCCAAACGCTGCCTAAAAAGAGGGCATTTTTTAATCTCCGAGAAGCTTGACAAGTCTCGGTAGGAGTAGTGGACCTGATAAAAACAACTCGTGAGCTGGTAGCTTTGAGGTCAAGGCAACAATGACCACGATCTGTAGACGTAGCAAATGCGTGCACGTATCTTGTAATTAAAATGTACACAATTGTTAAATCCGAGACGTGATCGTTCGCCTCGAAATCCAACGAGGGAGGACTTTGTGGAGAAGGATCTCGAGGTGAGCTCAACGGGGGCGTCGATAGATTTTTGGCATCCGGCCGAGTTGACCCGGTGGCGATTCAGCGTCGGACGGAGTTCAAGGCGAAAGGCTAGGTGGGAAAGGCGAGCCGAGTCGTTATTCGACCGTGGCGGCGCATCGGCCAAATTGGCGTGACCAAGTAACGGGATTCGGGCTGCCGAGGCGGGCGGCGTGGAAACATCCAGCCGGTTTCATTGTCACCCGGCTCCAAAATAAACCCCCGTCCCCGAGGTCGTGCCTGCTAAATCTCCTGGCGGATGGGCCACATCGTCAAAAGGATCCCTGCGATTTTTTAAATATAAATTTTCCTTTGTCAGTGAAGACGTGCCGAGTTTATTGGATGGAGCTTGGGCCGTAATTGATCAATGAAGAAATGACAAAAATTTATGCCAAACTGGGGTTAACTTGTGGGCATAAACAGCTTTTTGGAAATTATTATGCGATACATTAAAAATACGATCCGTTTCACGTTATTTGTTCGTCAAAATGGAGAGAAAAAAGGGTAATGCCAGTTTGCCATCTGGGATGGAATACTATACTCGCTTGTATTTTGAAGTGTTCCAATTAGCTTCTTTATTCACTTAAGTTCGATGATTTTTATTTTATTTGTTCAATCATGTGTAACTTTTGCATCAAAGCTTTCAGGGGTGAGTGAGATAATTCTTTGAAACTTGAATTGAACATTATATTCCTTGTTGTCGATCCTGATCTATCAATATTCTTAATTTTAATATCTAAATCTTAGAATTAAAATACTTTGGTATTTTTTAATTATTTATATTAGTTTTATATTAGTATTATTTATTATAACTTTCCCTAGGATTTTTTTATCACGGTAAATAGTTCTATCAATCTTCAGCTCTATCAACCTAAAATAATGCTCAATGCCACTGCAGAATGTAACAGCTAGCCGCCTTAGGGAAATTATAAAATAAACGATAAAATAGCCTCACCGGGTCAGTGACATGATAAATATAGTGACCAACGGTAGAAGGAAAACACTAATTATGTCTGAGGGAAAATTTTAGGAAGCTTGAATGAATGTTGCCCGAAACGCAATTGAATGTAACAGGAAAATGGAAACCCTCCTGCACAATTCTTGGCTCCGTAAGACATTTGTATTCCTCCATTGTTAGTGCCCCGGCACGCTATAGCCTACCATCGGATTCCAGGAGGTGGCGCGACCATATTGGATTCGTTTCCAATGTGCTAGAGAAAATTATTGAACCCGCGACATTGGGTATCCATCAGAAGCTTTGCCTGCCACGATTAGTTTCTCTTTAAGGAATAAGAAGGTGGTGGGTGGAAAACATTTTTTCCCCTCATTTTTTCGCGAAAATAAGAATCTAAGAGTGTGAGCATCCATAAGCTAAAGGTATGCTATGTATTTTTTTATATGTTTAAAAAATAAATTGCTATCATTAGCGCTGTATAGCGCAAATATTGGTAATGGGTTGACATAGCACTAGAAAACATCTCCATACTTCCGCTTCTCAAAATACACTGGATGAATGCAACGACCTCAAACCTGCGCATGTGTGTTGAGGGGGAATTTTAATTCCAGATGTCACCAGGAGTGTTTCTGAAGGTCATTTTTCTTGTGGTCTACAAGCATGTGTGAATTAGCTTTCATCCTCTTACACTATTTGAGGTTTCATGCTGAATAAACGATTTTTCCGGGGGAATTTTCAGTTTTCATTTGGGGTCATTATTGATCACTTTGCCGATCACTTTTTTCAAATCCGAAAAAGAAAGTAGCCTTGTATCATAAGTACCAGCAGGACTAAAAAACAACTCGAAAAGTCCGTGGGTAAGGCATTCGAAAAGCCAACCAATCACATCCACAATATTGAAGTTATGTCGCTAAACTCGGCGAAAAATAAAATAAAATTATAAGTAACAATATTTAGCGTGAATACTTACACCGAAATTTGTGTAAATTTGCATGGCGTTTAAAAATAAAATCTCACTGCCCATAAACCGGCTTACTTGAACTTCGCGGCTGAAGTTAGTGATATTAGCTTCACCCCTCGGCCCAAAGAAATAATTTCAATGCAACAACTTCAGAGTGTAAAAATCACTCGCCTTGGCCGGGACTGTTGCATTGAAATGCATATTAGCGAATGACTCCGTTAAAAGTTACTGTTGCGGCATCTCCCGCAGTTTAATGGAAATAATGTCAAGCATAAATGGTGCAGCAACCCATTGATCCAAATCAAGCAGCATATTGATTTTACTTTGACCATCAGAAATTGTGGTAAGGACTCATTCTTCACGAGTGAATGAGTCTGAAATACATAATGAGAGATTTGAGCTATGCCCTTCCTTTGGAGGCCACAGGGATTAATCAAAAGGCGAGGTTGGGAAGATAAAGTTCTTCGGAGACGGTGAGCTTCACATACCTCCGGATTCCTCGAGCCGTCGAATGGCATCCTTCTGCTCGGGGGTGGACGCGTTGACGCGGAGGAGTTGCGCCCCTGCGTAGGACGTCGGCGGCGCCTCTTCGGTGTCGCGGGCGGAGCGCCAGGAGAGCGCGGAGCAAAAGGGAAGGATCAGGAAGAGCAGCGCGAGATAGCGGCGCCACAACACTCGGCTTCCCGCCTCCATAGTCGACGACGCGGCTGCTTCCAACGGGCTTCCAAAGGGTCGATGTACTGCGGCGACCAGCGCCGCTCCGACATTTTATACCACGGGTCACCACGTCCGAGGCCGCCAACGACTCCCTCCCCTGCTCGGCCCACCCCCGTCCCCCCCGACCTCCTCGTGGCCATCGATCCCCGCCCCGCCCCTCGCGAAGGTTGGCTCGCGCAAACAGCACCACGGGGCTGTTGAGGGAGTCGGTCGCTCCATGCCCGCCCCCCCCCCCCCCGCTCTTCTCTCTCACACCCTCCCCCCGGGCTCCTCATCCACATCCCCACGTGGAGTGGACTCGGGCACCCCCACCCACCGCCGATGGGTGTAGGAATCTCTTTACCGTCAAAGATTGGCGCCATTTGAGATTAGCACTCACTTGGGTACGGAGTAGACTGTCATCATTGTCTTCTAAACCGGACATTGTCATTCACACACAAACTTATTTGGAAGCTGAAATTGATTGTTTTAGGCGTTGCTTGTGGAAATGGGATGTGACCACACAGTGAACAGAATACTCAGTAGTTTTCAAATAAAATGAGGTAAAATGTCCACGAGCTGCCAATTTTGAAGGATCTTTATATGCTTATGGAGTTTTGGTTTATACAAAGGTATCAACGGTGCAGTTTCATTGGCAAAGTCAAGAATATATTTCTAGTCTCTCGCTACATTGGAGGATGGAAAAATTGTGTCTATATTGGAAGGGTGTATTGTTTGACTGGTATATAAAATTCTTTTATATTTTTTATATTCTTTATAAGTCTTCTCCCATAGACTAGGTCACGACAATGCGACAAAGGCAGCTAGACATTAACCAGTTGATACGTATCTCCTCTTTACAGCCTTCTGTTTCAATATTTTAAACACTGTCCTAAAACCTCTTGCCAAACGCCCCTGCGGTATTGTGTAGATTTGAAGATATAGAAATGGTGAAATCTTTCTCAATCACTTCCCCGCCGCTATCCACACATTCACAATCAGTAAAAGTAAATAAAACCAGCAATAAAAGTACGTTAATAAAAACAATAAAAGTACGATCAAAATAATAATCTTTTCACTCAAAACTGATTCGAATCCCCAAAGTTTGGAATAAACCGGGGAGTTCCTGAAAACGGTAGGGTTGCCCGCGAAACAATAGATAAAACAATGAAAGATCCGAGACTGTCATAAACAAATTAGAGTCTTGAAGTGGTTGATATGGTTCTGGCACATAAATAACAGATGTAGATTTGTTAGTATTCACAGGGAAGGTGGCTGGAGACTACGTGGAGATAATATGAGTGGGAAGCCCCGTGTCGGCATGCGCCAAAATCGGCACTGAGGAAGTCACTCTGGTGTGCAGGACGGTGTAACTCAACTGGCAACCACGGAACACTCAAGTGAGGTCCTAAATACCAGAGAAGATCGTAAAATTCACCAGCACAAGCGACATGGCAATTCGGTCGAATGCCCACAGGCCTTCAAACGCATGAGTAAGAGTTAGCAAGGGAAAATTAAAATGCATGAGAAATATTATATTTGGATGTTAATACTGTCACACCAACAATTTGTTTAATAGATCTCGTCTAGATTGCATCCTGCCTCGTGCTTGGAAGCGCCGATTCACGTTAAATTTATATCTTCAGAGGATTGAGGTGGGGTATATTACTCCTAGTATCAGTTCTCCAGGGGGAATAAAAGGTTTTCGTGCCCAAAATATCGCACAGGTAGGATGAATAATTACGTGGGAGCCCTCTACCTCGTCATCGTTTGACCATGATTTTATCTCATAGTGTAATCAATGTTCTGAATAGCCTTTGCCCCACCTGCGACTGTCGCGTGTTTCACATTTTCGTGAGCCCTCGACGTGAAATGATTCGTTCATGCCCAGAAGTAACGAGAAGTGAAAGAATAGTTTCCGAATATTTTTTCCTTTTCAACATATTTGAACGTTTTCAACTTTCATGACAGTGCAAAAGGCCCAATAATGATCTTCGGCCAAAACCCGAGTTGGGATGCAGCAAAAAGCAGAAAGAGCAAGAATGAAAACGGAGATACAATGCTAGGAAGCAAGTCTGGCGTTCGATGAGACATTAAATTTTTGGCGTTTGAAAAGAAATTCGTTTTCTTTATTACAAAACAAAAGTAAGCCAAATTTCGAAAATATCAAAAGAAAATGATACAGTTTCACCCAGTACTAAGAACAACGGCATGTGAAATTCACACATCAGTGTTAGGGAGCCAGTTCATTTCCCTGATTATATATATATATTTTTATTTATTAAGGTAATCTACCGGTTAGGGTAGGTTTTTGGATGGACACAACTATAAAATAAATGTTTTGTACCTCCAAACAAAACCCAATTCAGCAACCTAAACTACATCAGGTCCCTCTTCATCTCTGTGTACTTCTTTCCACCCTTCATCCCATCCAACATCCCTATCCTGTTCCTACCCTTTCCTCGCTTGCCCAACATTCTCCCCTGTATTACCCTCTTCAATATTCCACCACCGCTCAATACGCCTTTCATCCATTTTTCCTGCCTCCATAGGATTTCTCTCAACAAACCCCTCTCCTCACCCACCATCTCCAGTACTTCCTCATTTGTTTTCCTTTCGGTCCATTTCACCTTCTCCATCCTTCTCCACACCCACATTTCAAAAGCCTCCAATCTACGACTATCCTCCTGCTTCAGGGACCACATTTCCGCGCCGTACATAGCTACGCTCCATATCAGAGTTTTTACGAGTCTTGTCTTAACATCCCTACTCAACGTCCCCGTCATCAACTCCCTCCTCCTTGAGAAAGCCTCCTTGCCTATCGCAATTCTTCTCCTTACGTCCCTACCACTTTGACCGTATTGGTCCAAAACACTTCCGAGATATGTAAACTGTTCTACCTGCTCTATTTTTTCCCCGCCTATTTTAATATTTAGCTTAGCCTTTTTCTTTCTGGAAAATCGCATAACCTTTGTTTTATTAATATTGATTCTCATCCCATATTTATCGCACTGATCCTCCAATTCACTCAGCAATGCTTGCAACCCCTTGGCTGACTGAGCAACTAATGCTTGGTCATCAGCAAACCTAACCGATTTTACTAATTCCCCTCCGACTTTCATTCCTACCTCCAGTTCTTCCCATGCTTCTTTAATCATTTCCTCTTTAATCATTTCATCACTTGGATGTAATATGGGCACAAAAGTTCACTACCTACACAGCCACTTAGACAATTTTCTTGGAAATTTAGGAGACACAAGTGAAGAACAAGGTGAAAGATTTCACCAGGATATAAAAACAATGGAAGCTCGCTACCAAGGAAGATGGGATAACCATGTGATGGCAGATTACTGCTGGTGCTTAAAAGGAGACTGTTTGAACCAAGTGCACTCAAGAAAATCGCGCAAAAGAAGCTTCCGATGTGTTGAGTGATGCTTTTATGTATTTTTTTCTTTTCAATTTGTTTTATTACAGTAAAAAAAATTAGTATTTGTGTTCAATTGTCTTGTAAATTTCTGTTGTGTTTGTGGGTGATTTAACAGCCCTAGAAATAAATCAAGTCTTTATATTTAGTGGGTTTTATTATTAATATAATATTCCCATATCATCATGTAGAAGATTTTTTACGTAAGTAACAACATATCTATATCTTGAAAACTATAGGCGATAGGAAAAAACTAGCGTCATAATTGGATTCAGCTCCCCAATTGTTCTTTAAATCAGCATTAAAAGCTCCGGCACCAAAACCACTGTTGGCCTGTGTTATTAATATAATATTCCCATATTATCACGTAGAAGATTTTTTTACGTAAGTAACAACATATATATATATATATATATATATATATATATATATATGTATATATATATATATATGTTATATATATATATCTTGAAAAGTATAGCTGATAGGAAAAAACTAGTGTCATAATTGGATTCAGCACCCCAATTGTTCTTTAAATCAACATTAAAAGCTCCGGCACCAAAACCACTGTTGGCCTGTGTTATTTATCTAATGAATGGTGTCCTAAGGCTTCCTGGCACACCCTCGTGGGGACTTAGAGGGTAAGATGTGGATCTAACCTAAGTGAGCTATTGTGCCTCCAGCCATGCACTTTAGGCCGCAACTCAGCAGTGGACAGAGGGAAGGTGGCGTGGAAAGCAATGGTCCCTTTCTAAGGTGAGTTGAGAGTTCCCCTCTAATCGATTTTCGTATCTCGACCTCTTCCTACCCGCCCACGGCAGGAAATTCATGCCCTTGTGATCTTTCCACAATGATTTGTAAGCGACCTCAATCACAGTAACATAATATATTATTCAATAACACTAACTAACATTGATATCTCATCCATGCTTCTCCTACTTTCTTGATTTAAAGCAGCACACAATCGAGTTGATTTTAAAGTATGATTCACCGTTTTATTATATCGGATTTTGTAGCGGATACTCTGCGGACTAGTATACAGTTTGAGTTAAAGTAATGTGGAGTTAAAAAAACACATTTCCGAAGAAAAACATTTTTATGATGCGATATTAAAAGCCGAAGTGAGAGTGATTACAAAATGGCATTCACTTCATAACCCCAGACTAGGTAGGGGTGGCGGGGACTATAACCTTCTCCTCGGCACGGTGGTGGTGGGCCGTTGCCATAGGATGGGAAATACATGTATCTATGTGACTATATGTATGTATTTTATAAATTTTATACCTTATATAAAATTTATATGACAATGGGTTGAATGGAAGAAGGGACCATTAGGTCTCAATTTCACCCAAATAAAGTCCTTTATCTATATATATATATATATATATATATATATATATATATATATCTAACCGATAAATAATGGACGTGTTTGAGTTAAATTTAAAACTTTTTTTTCGAATTAAATATATAGGAGTGGTTACATCTGATTTTTATTATTACATGGCGTGCAAGAAAGGGCGAGGTTGTATTAAAAAACTCTTATATCTTATCTTGTTGGTTCAATCTGTCATATGAACTCGATGAAATAAAATCGGCTGAAGAGCGTGAGTGTTGAAATGTTGCCAAACTTAATGCAGAGAAATGTTGAGTTGCTTATGGAACAGCATGATTGAACTTCAATGAACGCGCCGCAGAATCCTTTCAAAATGTCAATGGCGTAATTCTCTCTTTATTCAAAGCCAACGGATGAAAAGGGTATATGGGGCAACTTTATGATAAAAGGATAAGGATATAATATGAATCTATTATGATTTGCTTTAAGACAATGACTCGACACTGATGCTTAAATTTGACCCTGCGCTGTCGGGGTAATGGTTCACCAGAAATTAAAGAAATTGAAAAGTTTGGTTTTTTCGCAACTCTGTAAAAGATATTCTGCGATATACTTTATCTTTATGTACATATTTAATGAGGGTGCATAAATATATTCAGGGATTAGCTGCGACACTTGGCCCTGGCATCATGCGGCCTGTGCTACGGTCGTGTGCCCCGTTGCCTAGTTCTGCCTCGAATCTAATTCTGCCGCGGGACTCACTTTCACTGAACTTGAGATAGTATTTTGATTCCGAACCTAAATACTGTTTCTAATAATGTTGGAGAAGAGCGTCAAGTATCCAACACTCCGAGCGACAGATGGGAACCTATATACCCGCAGCAGATTCTGTAAACATCCAAATTTGCTTAATAGAAGCTCTAGATAGAAGAAAGAGTAATTAACAAGCAAATCAATAGTTATTAATACAAGTATCTAAAAGATTTCATAATAAAATCTAATATTAAAAAATAGATGTAGCTGTTTATGAATCGAAGCACAAAGATATTGTGAGAATTTAGTGCACTCAGATTTTATAACTTTTAAATTATAATTAATTAAAAAATATATATTTAACAGGATAAATCATGACTAACAATATATTTTAATTAAAATTTAAAGCAATTGGGTTAATGAAATAGCTTTTTCACTTAGACATATTGAAAATCTGGAAAAAGAATGCATGCTGTAGGATATATAATAGTTTAATTGCTCTATTCCGTTTGAACGGGTGATGGCGATCTTAAACGGTAATTAAAATGTTAGGAAACAAAATTTTCATATCATACGAAGTGTAAGAGTCGTAAAAATTATTATACACATAAAACAACACATCAGCGATATTAAAATTAAAATAAGAGTTAACTATTGAAATTGGATAGATAGTCACGATATTCTTTTTCATTAAAAAATATCACCTTTGCTTCAGGATCTTGGAGCAAACATTTTCATTGTGATGCTCATGAAGTTATTCGTTATTAATGTCGGTATTTTTCTTCATTTTTTTCTTTCAAACCAATTACACTTGACTCTTGCCGCGGAGAAAGGGGATGAGATCGGGGTTGGTGTAGAGAGATGACTGTTACCAGAAGATGATATAGTTAAACCGAAACCAGTCATAATAAATTTTTATTTTGTAGAAAATTGCCAATTTTAATTAATTCATTTCAGTGCTGAAAATCATCCTTCGGCCTCAGATGGTGACATGGGGTTTTAACAAGTACCCTGATGAGCTTGGAATCTTCATTGAAGGTGCTCCAAAGATTATTTTCCAGAATTATGTTCAGAAGAGGGATACAAACTTTAACTTTCCCGAAATGCTGTTGTTTGTTAAATAACGAAATTTTCCGTTAAGGGTCGTCCTTTATTTGGCCTTGTCTACGTTTCTGCTACGGTCTCTGGCGCGCTCCGGAAGTGCTTGGATTATCCTCCAAATTGTGATCTCTCGAGCAGTTTGGTTATTTCAAGACATACAGAAAATTGGAGAACGTTTGCTACTTTCGTTATGATACGCATTATATCACAGCCCTCCTTCGCATTACAGAGAAGTCTCTTCAAAGTGTCGACGTTTTAGGTGAGGACATAGTGGTGCTACGCTTGGGTTTTTCGATTTGCTCTTCAGGTTCTTCTCGCGCTCTCTGAATTGCTACCGAAGGCTCCTTCATCGCTGATGAAACAGTGATTCGTGCCCAGATTTAATCGTACAAAAGTCTGCGGTTAATATGCATTCCGCAATACACCTCGTATCATGAGATTCATTTTTTAATAAACTCTAAAACATTTCATAGTTTATTTTTCCATGTTAACAAAAAAATGCCGAAACCGTCAACTTGATTGGCACTAAGTGATAAGAAAGAAAAGGGAAAAAAATGTAAAGGGAGAAATAGGGAATACACACTAGGTCACTTGGATGTGTTTGAGAAACAGTGACCCACGTATATCTCAATCACACACAAAAGCCGAAATAAATAATAAAAATAATATATAATAAAACAAACTTACAACCACTCGATCATTAGGGTGTGAAAAGAAATAACTGCCACTCTCATGAATCACATTCACACACACTCAGGGTTTACAAGGATCCCTTCTATGTCAGTGACCCGTAAATCACATAATTAAATGAAAATTATAAAATATGTAATAAAACAGAAACGACTTACGTGAATACACAGTCACTCGGGTGTGTTAGACCTTGGTGAATTTCACACACTCACTCAGTCTGGGTTTACAAGGATCCCCCCTATGCCATTGACCCGTCAATCACACAGATTAACATAAAACTATGACACGGATGTACGCACGCTCTTGCTCATTCACTCAATCACTCAAGTATGCTCGAAAACAAGGACCTTTGCGATTCACAAATGCTCACACGTTCAGGGTTTACCAGGATTCCTCCTATGCC
The DNA here is from genome assembly GCA_037158775.1 of Hetaerina titia. Classification (NCBI taxonomy): domain Eukaryota; kingdom Metazoa; phylum Arthropoda; class Insecta; order Odonata; family Calopterygidae; genus Hetaerina; species Hetaerina titia. Next base: position 469,202 of record CM073779.1, on the reverse strand, counting down.
AGGGACCCGCCAATCACACAGAAATAACATAACAGAAAATAAGGGACTTCGGTAAACACGCAATCACTCAGGTGTATCAGACCTTTGTGAATCGCACGCACTCACTCATTCAGGGTTTACAAGGCTTCCTCCTATGCCAGGAACCCGTCAATCACACAAACAAAATTAAGGAACTATAATCGCGGGTAGGTTAATGCCAAGAGAAAACCTGGCACCAGGTGTTTCGTCTGCCAAAAAGACCTCTTCAGAGAAGAATGAGAATTCCTTTGGGGAGGTTTGAAAGAATGCTCATTGGGAGGGTGAAGGGGTGATGGGGAAACCTTATGGTTGGACAACAGAGAGGGAGAATAGATGGTCAATGGGTATTGTGGGTTCAGTGGAGGTGGGGGAGGAAGATTACAGCGAAGTATAACAGTGGATAAGGAAGAGGGGAAGTTTTGGCGGTTGATTTGCTAATAGGAGGGGGGTTTTCGAAAAAGACAAAGAAACACTTACAGGTTAGTTACTTAGTCATGCCACACACCTCACCAAACACGATCAAGGCATCGACCTACAAAGTCATCATCAGGTGATGACGACCCGGCCAGCCGAAACCCCGGCCGCGCCCGATACAATGTTAAAATATACAAGCTTGTACTTGATTGGGCTCGGAGGATTTGTTAGGACTAATATTTTTCAGCAAACGTTTCAGCGAGTTCCTGAATGTGAAATTTCAATTTTGGACCTCTGATGGAGGAAACGATTTGGTAATCTATGGGAGCCATTCATTGAGAATTGGTGAGCACACTTTAAAATAAGGAATTCGATAAGTTGGTCTTTCCAAACTGCTGGTTACTCTTTCGTCTTTATCGTTTTTAAGTGAGTTAACTCCAAACTTATTCCACTGAATCTCTCTGACATACGACCAAAAATGTTTTAGAGTCTCATTTAAATTTTCTGCTTATCTTTTCCTTTTGAATTCGCTTAACACTTTCGAAAATCCTTTCTTAGCATTCATCCTGGATATATTTTATTGATAAATGATCACATTCCTTATGCCGCCAATTAAACTTTGTTTTTCAAGCTATGTATCATCTTACGGGCTAGGGAAAGCAAAAAATAACAAAATATAATGCCGCTAAGCAAAAATATAAGGCAAAATGCTACAAATGTATTTATAATAACTTCTGAGCGTGAAAATCGGACGGAAATCTTGGCTCTAGGTGTAAGATGTAAACACAATAGCAAGTGAAATGCGAAGGTGAAATAGAAAGAACGCCCCTCGTTCGGTCGATGCACGAAGCCCGCAATTGTCAACGACTGCCGGGCGCGGCGATTGGTCGATGGTCCCAGTTGTCCACGCCATAGGCGCGTCACTTGAGGGTACAGAAAATCAAAATCAGTGGCGGAAGAAAACGACAGACAGGGGGGCAGAAGGGGTCTACTACGAGAGAGAAATCAAAAGAAAGCGATGTTAACAACAAGTGGGACACAACGCACAGCCCAGAGCACATGGGCATGGAGCGAATCACGGAAATGCCGAGCTGATATTCTTAACCTGCCTCGCGCGCACATTTTGTCTGAAGAGTCGCAGGTATACATTCTACGTAATGCTAAGAGATGGAAATTGGAAGAGGTAAATGGTCAGAGACGACTACAGAATTACTGTTTTGCTAACGTACGTATAAAAGCATAATCATCTAAGGAATTGCATTACTCCCGTGTCCCTAAACGAATTGCATGTCAGGGATTACAAGGTTACCGGTCCGAAATGCACGGAATACTTCTATAGCCAGCCATTGCTCAGGCAATATGTAGCACACGGTTCCCTTCCCCAAGCACTACCCGGCGTGGTGTCGCACGCTCTTCAAAATATTTCAGCTCTACGTACGCACACGAACGAGAAGTAATAAAGCTATTTTCCATTAAAAACCTATTGATTACACGAGTACAGTGATTTACATTAATGAAACCATTCCCGTTTTCCTAAGTACTATGACACCAGAGCACATAGTCACGAGCCTTTCATGGTCTTGAAATTTATCACCTGGAACAAGTATTAAATTCTCTCAAATGAGAGGAGATTAGAAATATTAACATACATACATGTCAATGCATCGAAGATGGGGACCCAATTTGAATAGATTTGGGATGGAATTACGGTAAGTATGAGTATGTCAATGTTCACATACGATTAAGTTTATCTACATAGTGCCCATGTTAAAGGCATTCTTTGAACCTATGAGGGCAAGCATTAGGTGTTTGGCGGATTGCTGTATCAACAGAGAAGGGACGAAACCCGAGGACAGTAACCTGCATGGAAAAGGAACTAAGGAAGAAAAATCTACGAATAAACTATTGTGAAATGTATCAGCTATTTGCCTTTTGCCGAAGAAAACATCGAACACTCAAGTTCGATATATTTCATTCAGTAAGTTTCATGAAGATTAAAGCCGCGCGGAAGAAGTTATACTTAGGTTATTAATGGATCTGAATGGGTGTTAAGTAGGCCTCAGTTGCGGCGGATATTTTGCGAGCTGGTTGACGTAGAACATGGGATTATCACCTTTGAAGCGGTGGTATCTCCGCCAGCTCATCCGATGCCCACCCCTGTTCTCCCAAACCTCGCTCTCCTCAACCGTCGGCAGTGGATTCTCCGAGCGGATTGCTTCCTGCAAAGGACAAGGAACGATTAAATGAAACTAGCCCCGGTGCCACTCAACACGATGGTCATAATTTTGAATGCCTTCGGCCGAGGTGGCTCCAGTGGAAAGGTTTGAGTCATCATCTAACATCTAAAATCAACACACATCTAAAATCCAAGTAGTGAGATTTGACTAGAAAATCGCAGGAAAGCGAATGGTGGGACAGGGGAATGAATTGGGCTCCTTTACCCGCCAATATGTGAATTTCACACGCTATTAGAAGTGTCTTGTCTAAACTCATCTATCAAAGCATACCCTCGGGTTGATGACGATGCTTTGGGGTACCTATGGTTACTCGGGGGGATCTGACACCCTGAAAACTACACCATTTTCATTAAAGCGTCGAATGAGTGACCCACGCGAGAGTTTGGAGGGACTAGACTGACTTTTTTAAATGTTATTTTCCTTGGCCGCAAAAAGCCCTTTACGGCCAAAGGAAATATTATTTACTATATTCAATCTAAAAAGAGGCCGGCAGAAGCTCAATTGGTTTTTTCTGTTTGAGACTAAGACACAATCTCGGATTGGTGCAACAAATTGGGATTAATGCTTAATATAGACAAATGCGCAGTTTTGAAATCGTGGAACAAAGGAATTGACGAACAGGACATAAACTACTGAAGGGTTCTAACAGGACGCTAGGGGGTTATTGGACACTAACTAATAGAGGGTTCCGTACTAACTACAGCCAAAGAGGTCAAATATTTGGGGGTAGTTCTAACACCACGCCTTTTATGCACTTATCAGGACAAAATGCGGATCCGCTTTATAGAAACTGGGCTTCATTCTGGGTGCTGGGGAATTGTAATGAGAAAGTTAAATAAAGGTGTTATTTTGCTCTAGTTAGACCACATTTGGAATACGCCGCAAGTTTTTGGGATCCTTGGGAGAAAATTTGGGCAAAAGAATTAAAGCCCAGAGAAAATCCGCCAGGTTCTTTAAAAATTGTTATAATATGAACACAAGTGTGACAGGTCTCTTAGGGGATTTAGGCTGGGAGCCACTTGAAATGCAAAGAGAACAAGAAAGACTAAAACTTTTAGAAAGGTCCAGAACAAACGAGTTTAACGATGACACTAAAGGATTTATAATGGCCCCAAACTACTTAGGTAGATCAGACCACAAAGATAAAATAAGAGAGAGAGATTCCAATACAAATAGATACAAATTCATTATTTCTCCGAAAAATCAGATATCATAATAGTAATAAACCAAGGTCACTTTATAAATATTAAAAACATTTAATTTATAAGTCTGAACAAATTTAAACATTGCAAAGTTATTAGGTGTATCTGTAGGTGCACGTGTATGTTAGTTGGTGGTTTGTGTGTTTGCATGTGTGGGGTTTGAGAGTTTTGCATGAATGCATGCCATGTTTTGTTTGTGGACTGCATTAATTTGTGGCTATTGCATGTGGTTTTTTCTTAATTACGGGTGGTGCCCTAATACCCCCCGCCACACGCTCTTGCGGCGGATTGCGGGGTATTAAGTAGATGTAGATGTAGATTTGGAGCGAATGTTGAGACTCGAGCTCTTATTGCATCTGTCGCGGGAAAATTTGATACGTAAATAACAGGATTCAACAAGTTTTCATTCAACAAGTCATCTCGTATTCGACAAGAATGTTTATCTTTCTGAGATAATTGGTGTCCTCAACCATATTTGAACGCGACTTCTTGTAAAAACTAACGCAGGGCAAAAACTGCTATGGAAATACAAAAGTGCTGGAGACGATTTATCTTCATTTATCCTGGAGATATGGCCTTGCCTATCAATTAATTTTCCACATCATGTCGTCAATGAGTAATTTTTGTTTAGCGCAATATCTAAGTTCCCAAATTCGAGCATCACTTTCTCATTGATACCATAAGATGGTGGTTCCAAATTTAATGTGAGACAGGGAGAGCATGCAAGCAACCAAATGGATACATCAAAGTATTTTATCCGTCGCAACATTTCGCTATAACCATGGCATTGGATTTCACATGTTTACATATTTGCCTTGCAAAAATAAAATCTTTCTCTTTTTTGGTTACAGCACGCACTGTTACCTGACGTATCTCCTTCGTTGTTGTTTCAGAATACTTCCCTGCACTAAAAAACCGCCAATCACATTTTAAATTTGGTATTTTTTATTTCGTTGAAATATTTGTGGGCACCCGCAACTACGTTTTTCTTTTCTGGAAGGATTTTAAACGCCTAATCGCTTAATGTTGCTACCACTTCTTCTAAAAATCTCATTTAACTTTTTTATGAATTGGTCGATATACATTTATGACTGTATGAATAGCTTTAAAATTTTATGCCGGGAGTCCAGAATAAAAATTACTAGGGAAAACAAACCTTTTTTGTCAGCTCTTACAAAAATTTTAAACGGTGAAGGAAAGGAGAGGGACTAGAAGAATGAGAAGATCGGAAGGGCTGCCCGCAGCTACATTGTTTATGAATTACTGCTAAAATAATAAGATGGTTCGAGGAGATCAAGAGTCAAGATATTGCTGCGAAGCATTGGATGCATCCCGACCGCCTGCCTATAGGATCGTTTTCACGCTTACAAATAATGTACTTTCTAATTAGTCTTGAAAAGCTCAAAGCAGGATTTTTTTCTCGGAAACGCACAATAAATTTACATCTCGGCCCATGCCAAAGGAAAGCTTCTTAAAATGGTAGTGACAGATTGTTAACGGAACTTTGTTAAAGCACTTCAAGTACCCCAACGAAGATGAGGCGCGATCATATCTGAATGACGCTTCCGGATCAATTTCTAGAGACGAGTTGATCCTTGCCTTTGAAGTATGCACATTCAGGGTGAGCAAAATCTCCTGCCATGATCTCAAAGATATGTGGTCTATCAATTGCGATTTCCCCATTGTCTCGGAGGTCGTGGCAAGAGTACATTTTTGAACATGGTGCGATTCACTCCTTTGCAACAAATAAACTAGTCTGTTCTATCACATCGTGTTTAAAAACACGAAAGCGTAGAGTAACATCCAATGAAATGACAGGCCTATGCTAATTGTTTATCACTATCATGGGTATTACATTTACAAATAGTCACCCAGTCTAGGGATGGCCTGATGGAGCTTTTCGATCAATTTGCAAAATGAATAATCCCTCCACGTTTTCATAATTATTCGCCTTCACGTCTCTTAATATTTTCCCTTACAAACCTCTCCCGTCGGTTTTCTTGCCAATCTTCCGATTTCCTTTTCCTCCACATCTGTTTTGAGGAAACCAGATTTCAGTCACTCATGCTCAGTAGCATGATCTGTTGTTCTCTGTTCAGTGCATTCGTTTTCCTTTATTTTCCTTCCCAAGATTTCATTATTTCCCAGACCCTTGTTATATGCCTGCTTATTTCATCCCCGCCCCATTTGATAACACAGGCCTACAAAAAAAATTTTTTTTTGGTGCCGGGAATCTTTGTGATGATTTTAACTATATTTGTAGAGCTGAATCCAAATATGAAATCCGTTTTTATTTAACAGGTCTACTTTTTTAGATATGGCACATCTTACGATTAGATGTTTTAATATTTTATATATTCCGGAAAATAATTTTCAAAGTTAAATAAGTCTATAAGTATACTAATTTATAACCACTCTGCGGTGTTCCTTCTATTTTCAATAAACTGTCAATAAGTTTTATGTATATTTCTATATTGTAGGCCAATGAGATTAAAAAACAAAAATCGTTTGTATCGACTTCGGTAAAAGAGTTATTGATAGCTCCAAGCGTAGTTTAAAATGTGTACTTCTTCACAATGGTAACAGGTTTGGCGCATTACCAATCGCTCATTCAACTAAAATGAAAGAAGAATACGATACAGCAGCATTAGTCTTACAGAAGATAAAATACCAGGAACATCGCTGGGTGATTTGTGTAGATTTAAAAATGGTAAACTTTCTTCTTGGGCAGCAAAGTGGCTACACAAAATATCTTTGTTTCTTGTGCCTCTGGGATAGCAGGGACAGACAAAACCACTGGATTGAGAAGGAGTGGCCTAAGAGAGAAAACTTGGCTGTTGGGAAAGAAAACATCATTGCTGAATCTTTAGTTGAAAGAGAGAATATCATCTTACCGCCTCTACATATTAAACTAGGCCTAATGAAGCAATTTGTAAAGGCTCGTGACAAGGATGGACCATGCTTCGGCTACTTAAGACTAAAGATGCCCCATATAAGTATTGAAAAACTTAAAGCTGGTATTTTTGAGGGGTCACAAATCAGACAACTTACAAAGGATCCTGCTTTTGTCGAGTCAATGAATGAGATTGAAAAAATTAGTTGGATGTCATTTGTTGAGGTCATAAAAATTTTTCTAGGAAATCACAAAAGTGAAAATTATATTGAGCTGGTAAACTTTATGCTCAGTAACTTCAAATCACTTGGATGTAATATGAGCACAAAAGTTCACTACCTACACAGCCACTTAGACAATTTTCTTGGAAATTTAGGAGACACAAGTGAAGAACAAGGTGAAAGATTTCACCAGGATATAAAAACAATGGAAGCTCGCTACCAAGGAAGATGGGATAACCATGTGATGGCAGATTACTGCTGGTGCTTAAAACGAGACTGTTTGAACAAAGTGCACTCAAGAAAATCGCGCAAAAGAAGCTTCCGATGTGTTGAGTGATGTTTTTATGTATTTTTTTCTTTTCAATTTGTTTTATTACAGTAAAAAATTTTAGTATTTGTGTTCAATTGTATTGTAAAATTCTGTTGTGTTTGTGGGTGATTTAACAGCCCTAGAAATAAATCAAGTCTTTATATTTAGTGGGTTTTATTATTAATATAATATTCCCATATCATCATGTAGAAGTTTTTTTTACGTAAGTAACAACATATCTATATCTTGAAAACTATAGCTGACAGGAAAAAACTAGCTTCATAATTGGATTTAGCACCCCAATTGTTCTTTAAATCAGTATTTAAAGCTCTGGCACCAAAATCACTGTTGGCCTGTGTTATGTATTTACAAACAACGCAATTAATAAATTGTATTTAGAGCTCTCTCCTCTTGCGTTCATTTTTTTCTGTAATAATGTTGTCCCAAATAAAATTGATAGAATACATTCCCCGTATAAATACCAACAATTTTATTATATATATATATATATATATACATATATATATATAACTTTTGGACGGCACAATAGAACACAGAATAAAACAGATAGCACGTAAAAGGACACTCACACTGTAGATGATTTAAGCTTTCGGCCTACTCCGAGGCCTTCTTCAGGTCAGACTGAGAGGTTTTGAGGGAAGAGTGCCTGGGGAGGGGCGGGGGGCGGAAGGTTTAGGGACTGTTGGGAAAGAAATTAGTGATGGCGGTTAAGGGTGGGAATTTTAAAGGATCGGAAATATAGGATGTGTTCGAATTCGCGAGTTCTCACCTCTATGTTGGTGGCTGAATCGGGTAGGGATTCTAGAACTGTTAGGGAAAAGCATTCGTCAAATGATAAGTTGTGTGAACTTGCGTGTAAAGGGATAGGAAGAGAAGAGAGTGAAGCAGAATTACATGAGTAGCGGTGATTGTTCATTCGGATGGATAAGGGGGTAATGCATCCATCCGAATCCCCTTATCCATCCGAAACAATCACCGCTACTCATGTAATTCTGCTTCACTCTCTTCTCTTCCTATCCCTTTACACGCAAGTTCACACAACCTATCATTTGACGAATTGATTTTTTGAGTTGATGTTAACAAATACCTCCACAATCTACACCATGCACTCCACAAACGCGGTTACCCAGAAAAGCTCCTACAGGATAAAATCTACCGCTCCACCCGACCACACACACCACAGAATAACAACCCCACATCTGACGCTGGACTCAACCTATTTCCCCGGATCCCACAGACTGAAAACCATTCTGAAAGAACTTTATCCTATATTACATGACAATGACGCGACCACATCCTTACTGCCCCAATGCCCCTCTGTCGCTTACAGACGACCAGCCAATCTCAAAAACCTTCTGATATTCACCAACCCTTTGGCACCCCGCCCTGACAAATTTCCACATATTTCCCCTACCTGCAATCGCCCCCGATGTAAAACATGTCTCCTAATCAGATCTGCTCCCCTCTCCCCACATCCCCTCATTGTCCCTTCACCCCGTTCCCACGCTAATTGCCTCTCAAAAATTATTATCTATCTTTTGTCGTGCAAACAATGCACCTCATTCTACATAGGCGAATGCATTACCCCCTTATCCACCCGAATGAAGAATCACCGCTACTCATGTAATTCTGCTTCACTCTCTTCTCTTCCTATCCCTTTACACGCAAGTTCACACAACCCATCATTTGACGAATGCTTTTCCCTAACATTTCTAGAATCTCTACCCGATTCAGCCACCAACATTGAGGTGAGAACTCGCGAGTCCGCATACATCCTATATTTCCGATCCTTTAAAATTCCCACCCTTAACCGCCATCTTTAATTTCTTTCCCAACAGTCCCTAAACCTTCCGCCCCCCCTCCCCTCCCTAGGCACTCTTCCCTCAAAACCTCTCAGTCTGACCTGAAGAAGGCCTCGGAGAAGGCCGAAAGCTCAAATCATCTACAGTGTGAGTGTCCTTTTACGTGTTATCTGTTTTATTTTGTGCTCTATTGTGCCGTCCAAAAGTTATATATATATATATATATATATATATATATATATATATATATATATATATATATATATATATATATACCCTCCTATGGACTACAACCTTGTCGTGGTGGAAGGGCTTGTGTGTTCCGATGACCCCTAGAGCTGTGCTGGCGGAAGTAATAATAATTACTCCTGGAAGGGTCACCCATGCCAGATAGGTCGAAGGTTAGGAGCCAGACGAAAGGTAGTCCACGCAGCGTCTGTTCCTCAGTGAGGCGGCTGCAATGGCGTCTGACCCCAGTGGGGGGGCCATTAAGTGATGGTGTCACATTAAAAACACTATTGAGGAAGGCAACGGGAAACCACCTCAATTATGATTCCCAAGAATATAATGATGGGCACTATAGATAATATGAGTCCTGGCAACTACGGGACTCGGCCCAAGAGGCCGTGTGTCGTGCCCGGCAGCGGGAGAGGCAAAGCTTCCGCGGTCTTCATCCCACGAAACCCTTGCAGGGAAGAAATAACTTCAGCAGGACAGAGGACTCAGAAGAAGATGAAAGTAGTTAGAATGTGAGTAGTAGTGGAACGTCAGGACAATGTTGAGGAGAGACAAACTAGAAAATATTGAGCGAGAGATGGAAAGAGGTAATATAGATGTTTTAGGTCTCTGCGAGGTGTGATGGAAGGATAGCGGGGATTACTGGAGTGACAATTATAGAGTGATATACAGCGACGGGGACGAGAGCCAACGAGGGGTAGCCGTAATTTTAAATAAAGGGGTAGGAAGAAGCGTAGTCAACATAGAGCAAGCAACTGATATAATCTTACTCGTAGAGATTAAACCAGAGCCGACGAACTTGGTCATTGTTCAGGTATACATGCCACCGAGCAACCACAAGGAGGAAGAAGTCCATAGGATGTACGATGAGTTAGAGGATATCATTGCGAGTGTTCCTGCAGGGAAACATTTGATAGTGTTGGGGGATTGGAATGCGACGGTAGGCGAAGGAAGAGATGGGGGTGAGGTGGGGGACTATGCGTTAGGCACGAGGAATGAACGCGGGGAGAAAGCAATTGAATTCTGCAGGAGACAGGGGTTAGTCATCACCAACACATGGTTTAGACACCACAAAAGGCGTAGGTATACATGGAAAATGCCAGGTGACTCAGAAAGGTATCAGTTAGATTATATTATAGTTAGGCACAGGTTTAGGGACAGTGTGATAAATTCGCACAGTTTCCCAGGAGCGGATGCGGACTCTGACCCCAATTTAGTTGTTATGAAATGTAATGTTCGTTTCAAGAAGATAAGGCAAGAGCGGCGGGCTAGGAAATGGAAATTAGAAGCATAAAATGGATTAACTAGGAAGGAGTATCAGCAGGCTGTAGAGAAAATGATGGGTGACGGTAAAGAACTGAGTACTATCGAAGGAAAATGGGAATGTATCAAGACAGGGATATTGGAAGCCGCTAACGACACTATAGGAACCGTTAACGGGAAAAGGATAAGGAAACCATGGGTAACGGATGAGATGATTGCAAAGATGGATGAGAGAAGAAGATGGAAGAATGTAAACACAGGGTTAGGCAAAATGAAGTACAAAGAGTTAAACAATAAATTGAGAAGGGCCACAAATAAAGCAAAATAAGAATGGTGGAAAACACAATGCGAGGATATGGAAAATTTACAGAAGAAGGGTGAAATTGGTGCTCTATACAGCAAGGTTAAGTTATTATCGGGAAGTAAGAAGGCAAGATCTGTGCTAACAGTGAAAGATAAGTGGGGTAAGATAATAGTTGAACCAGGAAAAATCCAAGAGATATGAAAGGAATATATAGAAACACTGTATGGCAAAGAACTTAAGCCGGCAAGGTTAGACATAGAAAAGGAACATGACGTAGAAGAAGATAGCTTAGGTCCAGGCATATTCGACGCTGAAATAGAAAGGGCATTAAAGGAGATGAAAGCAAATAAGGCCGTGGGGGTGGACAACATTCCTGTAGAAATGTTGAAATGGTTAGGAAAAGGTGGGAAGAAGGCCATGTATGGACTGATTCCTAGTATCTATGAGGAAGGAATCTGGCCGGAAGATTTTGTGAGATCGGTGTTAGTTCCTATTCCAGAAAAGGCAAAGGCTATACAATGTGAGGATTACAGAACAATAAGTTTGATATCCCACGCAGCTAAAGTTATTCTCAGGATCATCATCAAAAGGATAGAGAGTAAGGCAAATGATTACTTAGGGGATGATCAGTTTGGGTTTAGGAAAGGAAGAGGTACGCGTGATGCCATTGCAGTAATGAGATCACTAATCGAGAGGAATATAGAATACAATCAGGATGTTTTTGTCTGTTTTGTAGATTTCGAAAAAGCGTTTGATAGAGTGAATTGGGAAAAATTAATGCTTGTATTGCAGAAAATAGGAATGGATTGGAGGGACAGGAGACTGATCCGCTACCTGTACATGTCTCAGACTGCTCAGGTGCGAGTGGGGAATGGAGTGTCTGGATGGGCAGTGTTAGGAAGAGGTGTAAGGCATGGTTGCCCATTGTCACCGGTGCTGTTCAACGGATATGTAGAGGAAATGATTAAAGAGGCATGGGAAGAACTGGAGGTAGGAATGAAAGTCGGATGGGAATTAGTAAAATCGGTTAGATTTGCTGATGACCAAGCATTAGTTGCTCAGTCAGCCAAGGGGTTGCAAGCATTGCTGAGTGAATTGGAGGTTCAGTGCGATAAATATGGGATGAGAATCAATATTAAGAAAACAAAGGTTATGCGATTTTCCAGAAAGAAAAAGGCTAAGCTAAATATTAAAATAGGCGGGGAAAAATAGAGCAGGTAGAACAGTTTACATATCTCGGAAGTGTTTTGGACCAATACGGTCAAAGTGGTAGGGACGTAAGGAGAAGAATTGCGATAGGCAAGGAGGCTTTCTCAAGGAGGAGGGAGTTGATGACGGGGACGTTGAGTAGGGATGTTAAGACAAGACTCGTAAAAACTCTGATATGGAGCGTAGCTATGTACGGCGTGGAAACGTGGTCACTGAAGCAGGAGGATAGACGCAGATTGGAAGCTTTTGAAATGTGGGTGTGGAGAAGGATGGAGAAGGTGAAAGGACCGAAAGGAAAACAAATGAGGAAGTACTGGAGATGGTGGTTGAGGAGAGGGATTTGTTGAGAGAAATCCTATGGAGGCAGGAAAAATGGATGAAAGGCGTATTGAGCGGTGGTGGAATATTGAAGAGGGTAATACAGGGGAGAATGTTGGGCAAGCGAGGAAAGGGTAGGAACAGGATAGGGATGTTGGATGGGATGAAGGGTGGAAAGAAGTACACAGAGATGAAGAGGGACCTGATGTAGTTTAGGTTGCTGAATTGGGTTTTGTTTGGAGGTACAAAACATTTATTTTATAGTTGTGTCCATCCAAAAACCTACCCTAACCGGTAGATTACCTTAATAAATAAAAATATATATATATATATAATCAGGGAAAGGAACTGGCTCCCTAACACTGATGTGTGAATTTCACATTCCGTTGTTCTTAGTACTGGGTGAAACTGTATCATTTTCTTTTGATATTTTCGAAATTTGGCTTACTTTTGTTTTGTAATAAAGAAAACGAATTTCTTTTCAAACGCCAAAAATTTAATGTCTCATCGAACGCCAGACTTGCTTCCTAGCATTGTATCTCCGTTTTCATTCTTGCTCTTTCTGCTTTTTGCTGCATCCCAACTCGGGTTTTGGCCGAAGATCATTATTGGGCCTTTTGCACTGTCATGAAAGTTGAAAACGTTCAAATATGTTGAAAAGGAAAAAATATTCGGAAACTATTATTTCACTTCTCGTTACTTCTGGGCATGAACGAATCATTTCACGTCGAGGGCTCACGAAAATGTGAAACACGCGACAGTCGCAGGTGGGGCAAAGGCTATTCAGAACATTGATTACACTATGAGATAAAATCATGGTCAAACGATGACGAGGTAGAGGGCTCCCACGTAATTATTCACCCTACCTGTGCGATATTTTGGGCACGAAAACCTTTTATTCCCCCTGGAGAACTGATACTAGGAGTAATATACCCCACCTCAATCCTCTGAAGATATAAATTTAACGTGAATCGGCGCTTCCAAGCACGAGGCAGGATGCAATCTAGACGAGATCTATTAAACAAATTGTTGGTGTGACAGTATTAACATCCAAATATAATATTTCTCATGCATTTTAATTTTCCCTTGCTAACTCTTACTCATGCGTTTGAAGGCCTGTGGGCATTCGACCGAATTGCCATGTCGCTTGTGCTGGTGAATTTTACGACCTTCTCTGGTAAATAAAACAGTTTCTGGCGTAACTTGGTGGAAAATTTTCATACTGACTTTTAATAAACACACCACTTTACTTTTCCACATAAAATTTTTAATTTAAAAAATTTTTTACTATCCAGGATTCGTTATAACATAACATCATCAGGTGATGATGTTATGTTATAACGAAACCTGGGTAGTAAAAAATTAAAAAAATTAAAAAGATTATGTGGAAAAGTAAAGTGGTTTGATTATTAAAAGATCTTCTCTGGTATTTAGGACCTCACTTGAGTGTTCCGTGGTTGCCAGTTGAGTTACACCGTCCTGCACACCAGAGTGACTTCCTCAGTGCCGATTTTGGCGCATGCCGACACGGGGCTTCCCACTCATACGAGGGTCATCCGGAAAGTAGTACCCGTTCGTGAAATAAAGACACAAAAGTAAATATTAACAAACATAAAACATTTTATTTGAAAGAGGATACTTTAAACTACTTCTCAACATAATCTCCAAGCAAATTAAGGCATTTGTCATAACGTGTGACAAGTTTCTGTATTCCTGCTGCATAGTCCTTCGCCGCCAGCTCATTGAGATACAGGGTCACTCCTTCTTTAAGTTCTTCATCGCTGTCAAATCTTTTTCCCGCCAAAAAGTCTTTAAGCTTTGTAAAGAGATGAAAATCTGAAGGGGCCAAGTCCGGGCTATACGGTGGATGGTCGAAAGTTTCCCATTTGAATTGCTGCAAAAGTTTTTGTGTTATCCCAGCTGCATGAGGCCTGGAATTGTCATGAACGAGAATGACACCAGTAGACAATAGACCTCGCCGCCGATTTTATATTGCCCGCCGTAATTTCTTTAATGTTTCACAATACGCATTGGCATTAATAGTGTCTCCACGGGCCATAAAATCAATAAGCAATACACCTCGTCGATCCCAGAAAATGGTTGCCATGAGTTTCCTGGTGGACAGAACTGTCTTGAATTTTTTTGGTTTGTTTGGTGAATGAGCATGATGCCACTCCATTGACTGTCGTTTACTCTCAGGTGATGCATAACAAACCCATGTTTCGTCACCAGTAATTATGCGAGTCAAGAAAGAGTCTCCTTCATCAGAATAACGTCCCAAAAACGTCAGTGCTGCAGCCATACGCTTGGTTTTGTGCTCATCTGTAAGCATGCGAGGGACCCATCTTGCACAAATTTTTGCATAATGCAGATGGTGTTTAACAATTTCATGAACAATTGTTCGAGAAACATTGGGAAAATGCTCACAGATGTCATCAATTGTGACGCGCCGATCGTTCCTCATGAATTCGTCAACTGAGCTCACCAGTTGGTCTGTAATGACAGACGGTCTCCCCGAACGCTCATCGTCGTGTGTGTTCCCCCTCCCCATGTTGAAGTTGCGACACCACCGCCGAACAGACGACTCGTCCATTACATTGTCTCCATACACCTCTTTTAATTGGCGATGAATATCACATGGGCGAACGTTTCTTGCATTGAGGAATTTAATCACTGCCCTCACTTCACAACAGGCGGCGTTCTCAATTTTTTTAAACATTGTAAACAATCACAGAAACAACACAGGCAATGCTAGCGTCACGCAACTTGGCTCAGAGAAGGCAGACAAGCCACTGAAGCTATCTGACCTCGTCCAGCGGCTACTCGCGTCGTCAGCACTTCATGCGGCACGAACGGGTACTGCTTTCCGGATGACCCTCGTATTATCTCCTCGTATTCTCCAGCAACCTTCCCTGTGAATACTAACAAATCTACATCTGTTATTTATGTGCCAGAACCATATCAACCACTTCAAGACTCTCATTTGTTTATGACAGTCTCGGATCTTTCATTGTTTTATCTATTGTTTCGCGGGCAACCCTACCGTTTTCAGAAACTCCCCGGTTTATTCCAAACTTTGGGGATTTGAATCAGTTTTGAGTGAAAAGATTATTATTTTGATCGTACTTTTATTGTTTTTATTAACGTACTTTTATTGCTGGTTTTATTTACTTTTACTGATTGTGAATGTGTGGATAACGGCGGGGAAGTGATTGAGAAAGATTTCACCCTTTCTATATCTTTGGGGCGTTTGGCAAGAGGTTTTAGGACAGTGTTTAAAATATTGAAACAGAAGGCTGTAAAGAGGAGATACGTATCAACTGGTTAATGTCTAGCTGCCTTTGTCGCATTGTCGTGACCTAGTCTATGGGAAAAGTGTCATTTTATATACCAGTCAAACAATACACCCTTCCAAAATAGACACAATTTTTCCATCCCCCGATGTAGCGAGAGACTGGAAATATTCTTGACATTTATGGGTGTAAATTTGCATTTTCGATTCATTTGCGTTTACAAGAAACTCAAGAGTGATAATTTTAACATAAAAGTTAGAAGTACCTTTTACGTGTATTATCTGCCCTTCTTATACAAACTTATCTTATACACTTCATTGAGACAATTCTTGATTCCAAAGTGTATTATTCATCATCATCATCAGTGATTGGAAGGCCTGCACTGATGCCACTGACCAAATGCACTCATAAAAATCATGGAACTGTGAGAAAGTTTTTTTCTGCATTGTTTTGAATTGATAAATTAGGTATTTAAAGTTCATACTTTCTATTTTGTTTTGACAGTTTGCGTGAAATTAATCCGACCTCTCAACCAAACAAAATGAATACTGAGGAATAATATTTAGAAAAAACTTGATTCCAGTAGAAAAAAGGCAATCTTTGTTTGAAAAATATAAAACATAACACAGAAAAATGAGCATTGTATTTATTGCATTGTGGCCAATAAAACAACAGATGTTTTTGCA
This sequence comes from Hetaerina titia, assembly GCA_037158775.1. Lineage (NCBI taxonomy): Eukaryota > Metazoa > Arthropoda > Insecta > Odonata > Calopterygidae > Hetaerina > Hetaerina titia. Next base: position 452,774 of record CM073779.1, on the reverse strand, counting down.
AATTTGTAAGTTTATTACGGAAATGTTTCATTAAGACGTATTCCAGGGTTTATGGCTATTTCTTGATATGTGAACTCACACTAAGAAAATACATAAGTTTAATGATCGAACTGCAAAGTGATTTTTCTGTATTATTAATTTAAACTGTGAGCACTCGGGTTGATGCACCAACGGAAATGCTCTCTCTGTCTCTCAACAAAGAAAAGAGACTCTCATGCTGTCCAATTTTCGGTGGCCAAGCCACCTTTCTCGAGGGAGAGAAGGAAGGAACTGAGGAGAAGGTTATAACAGAAGGGGGCAGAGACAATGGTTGGAAGGGGAAGGTGGGGAAAGGTTTACGAGGGGAAGAGTTGGGAGGTATATCAAAAACCGCGCGTACAATACGTTTATTGGTTTCATACTGCCGTCATCTTTTCAACGCGCATTCGCGAATTACCGTTTATAAAACAAGTTCGGAAAATAATATTGCGCACTCTTAGATATATTTAGAGAGAAAATCGTTCTCTTTTTTATCTTACAATATTTTTTCTCCCGCTACCAAGGGATGGGTAAATGAAATTGATTTCTTCCCAGCAAAAAAGTCAAACGTCTATGGTCGCTCACCTGAGCACGCCGCTGCCTGCTCACCTCATCTTTGAATGTGGTCGGAACCAGTTCTCAGCCCCTCGAGAGGTCACCGCGGCCCGAAAGCTCATGCGGTGCGCGCGCTCACTCATGGGGAGGCCGCGCGGATGTTGGTGCTGGGCTTCGGCGGGGCCCGGGTCCGGCGACGTGTCGCCGAGGGCGCGGCCGAAACGCCCGATAGATGCCGGCGGAAAGTATAAAAGGGCGGCTCGGGGACCGCATTTCCTGCCAAAAGATCCACTTGGGAATCTGGAGCCGAAACCGGTATCCCGACATTACGACAAGGTCGGTGGTAAAAAAAAATGAAAAATGTGGCGATGAATTTAAGTGACGATGAGCGTTATTTAAAAAAGATCACCCGGTTGCAGTTGGGTAGTTTTTGCGAACTGAAACCAAAAAAATATACTAAATCCGCGCAAACAGTTATGTCGTTCCCGTTTTTTGTTCGGGCAGGATGTTCGAAGGACAGGTTTGGGATAAGTCCGCGGCAGTTCGCTTGGGCATTCAGTTTCCCTTATCCCAGAAGTTTCTGCACACAATTGCACCGCTCTTCGAAAATATTACTATCTCTCCGTTGATTTATCACTTGCATACATTTTTCTGTGCGGATGTGAAAATTTAGGCCCCACACTTGGAAAAAAATATGAAAAAGACGGTGGCAGATTTTGCACGAAGCGGTTCAATTTTCCTGGGCCGGCGAAGGGCTATCAATCCAGTTTAGGCTTCAAAAAACTCGAATCCACGTGACAACAATTAAACGCAATCGCCACACTGCATGAATTCTATTATGGCGAGGTTCGTAGTCTGGGCCACGAGACTACACGCGAAAGCCACCGCCGCATTCACTCCTGTGTTCGTGCACCCAATTTAACATTACATCGCCGCAATGGCGTGCGTCATGGACTTAGCTACGAATTCATTCGTCCGATTTCTCCCTATCCCGATCCCCTAATCAGAACGCTGTTCGCCAGCATAGGGTACGATGCCTAAGGAGCTGAATCTCTCTCTGCTGATCTGCAAAGGCTGTGAGCCATGGTGGTAGTCTCGAGAAAAGCCCAAGACTTATCTGTCAAATATTCATCCATCATCGAAACATGAATCTGTAATGGCTTTCCGGCGGTCTTGTTTCGTCCCGCTAGGCGCTAGAAGGGCACCATCGGTGACTCTGCAGCAGCTGCGGTAAAGTAACGTAAAAAAGATGCATGGCAATGCGGCTTCGTTCCGATTTTCACGCCGGCGTGCGGAGGAGAAAGATGGTCCCGGCTCTCTCGCTGAGTGTTCTAGTTGTAATGAGAGATGGGGTGCGTCGGATTTCGCTCGCTGCTGCGACGCAGCCTGCGCCGAGAGATGAGTGCTAGACAACCGCCTGCGTCATCGCAGCTTTTTTGGGAATCTACGTTCCTTTGGCTCCGTAATCTACTGAACCGTAACTGATGTTCATGCATGGAAAAGTAGCTTTAGGCCACACTACGTATTTGGCAGCGTAGGGAAACCCAGCTTTAGTAGAGTTGGGGTCGCACGCCGATTACGGAGATATTCGCGCCACGATTCTTGATGTGACGACTGGAATACTACGTAGCTTTCAAAGGAGGAACCCGGGTTCAAACTCCGAATGGTGTGACGGAGGTCTCATTGGATTCCCAATCCTTGCTCGAGTGCCGTTTGAAGGGGTTATCTAGTAGTTCAAAACTCCATTCCTTGAAAGGTTCGTTAACTGTGTGACTCTTGAGAGCGTTTCGTTATTTGTATATCTCTTAGCGGTGCAAATGGCCACACCTCTTCCTCACTTTTAATTTTAAGTACTAATTCTGTCCGGGAATATTTGCGCAAAATTCATTTGTAAGCGTATTACCTCTTTTCTAAATGAATTAAGAGTATGCGCACATGACGAGTAGGTACACTGTTTAAACATTTCCGAGTACGCTCTATTGATTCCTTTACATCCGGCCACGGTGGGATAGGATTTCAAGGCGGATGAGAAAAGCGCAAAGTATTCCGAAATCATCCGATTTCTCATTTCAGAGGCACAGACTAGAGACAAATATATGTATTGTGGTCAGAAATTTTTTTATCATAAAATAAGTGACCCCCAAAAAGATATTTTAATTTTAAGTACCGCAACTTGTCGTATTTTGTGATCATTTGGAAGGTGTACAGCCGCTCTCACGCCATGAATGCCGCACATTTTGAATTAGAGCATGGTGCCAGCTAAAAACGAATTTTGGTTTGTTTTTTCCATCAACGTACTTCTCAAGAGGAACAAGGGAGGATGACATTCCTTTTTTCTATCTTCACGCATTACTGAATATCTTTTCTCCGAGGCCGCGGGAAACGAGCCTTTGATTAAGTGGAATTGTATGAGTTAGGTGCAACAATTTTCACGATTCACCCTCTGGTGAAACAGAAACTTGATAGAAAGCCGAGCGGATAAATTGATAACGGATAATGAGGAGATTGCTGTTTGTATCGTCAGTGTGTATTTTCCGGGCTGATGACGTCACTGGAAGGAGGAAGTAAATACCGGGGCGGAGGTAAGACTAAATTGGGTGTCCACCGCAGTGACATTTGGGACAGTGACAGCAATTGGTTTGGGAATCATTGGAAGAAATAACTTTCTAACTAAATTTAAAACCACATACGAGTATTTGGTACTCCCACGTCTCGTGCCACTCGTATTTCAGCGCCGAGGTCTCACAAATTATTCCCACTCTAGCTTGCATTGGTCGCTTAGATTATGAATCGAAATAAAGTTCGGGAAATATATGCCAGAACTAGCAGAATCAAGGACTCCTTCTTCCCACGGACAATACGGGATAGCAACTGCAAAGTTATAGATAACAAAAATCCCACTTGTCACCCTCATCGTCTAGAGAATAATTAGTTTTACTCAAATTCATTAACTTTCACTAATCTCGTGTGTTTTGTTGTCAAAACACTTCCCGCATGGGACTGCCATTAAAGAATATAGTGCTCGTTACAATATTACTTACCCTGGTTTGTTTATTTTCAAGTTTCTCCTTCCATCCCTCGTCCTTCTCGCTCTGTGGAGGGGGAGGGCGTGACGCCTCCCCGGCCCACCTGCTGCGGTTTTTCACATTCACTACGTGTGTCTTTGGAGGTGGAGACAATATCCGTGTGATAGTAGTTTCCCCGTGAGTCCCTTCAGGTCAGTTGCCCAACGAGCGTTGGGCTACTGACCGCAGGGCACTGGTTAGATTCCCAGGCAAGCCTCTCTGGGCACCTGCAGCGACACCTAAGCTTTGCGATTTTTCGGGTACCAGGTCTTCCCTGGACACCATAATTTGCACAGAGAAAGGAACTGCCCCCTTATCCTGATGTGTGAATTTCACTGGAGGTCTGGCTTAGTACTGGGTGAACTCTCCTACTATCACATAGGGTTGATTACTGTGTTTATGTTTTATATATACATATACTTTGATCGGGATGGTGCGGTGGCTAACGTACAGGCTTCCCGCTGAGAGTACGCGGGTTAAAATCCTGGAGGCAACCAATATTTTTCAGCGGTTTCCCAATCCCTACTAGAAATGGAGAGCACTTTGAGTGAATACGACATCCGTCGGATGGGATATTTAACTGCGGATCCCTCGGTGCTTTCCGACAAGAGTAGGCTAATGCCGACGCCGGGTTTCTCTACACCCTTCCTTTCCCAACCATCCCTAATGGCGCAAACGACCTTCGTTTTCGGTCGCCTTCCATAAAAATTACTACTTCTATGTGTACATATATATATATGTCTATTCATGTATATATATATGTATATATATATATATGTATATATATATATATATATATATATATATATGTATATATATGTATGAGGAAGGAATCTGGCTGGAAGATTTTGTGAGATCGGTGTTAGTTCCTATTCCAAAAAAGGCAAAGCCTTCGTCATGTGAGGATTACAGAACAATAAGTTTGATATCCCACGCAGCTAAAGTTATTCTCAGGATCATCAACAAAAGGATAGAGAGTAAGGCAAATGATTACTTAGGGGATGATCAGTTTGGGTTTAGGAAAGGAAGAGGTACGCGTGATGCCATTGCAGTAATGAGATCACTAATTGAGAGGAATATAGAATACAACCAGGACGTTTTTGCCTGTTTTGTAGATTTCGAAAAAGCGTTTGATAGAGTGAATTGGGAAAAATTAATGCGTGTATTGCAGAAAATAGGAATGGATTGGAGGGACAGGAGACTGATCCGCAACCTGTACATGTCTCAGACTGCTCAGGTGCGAGTTGGGAACGGAGAGTCCGAATGGGCAGTGTTAGGAAGAGGTGTAAGGCAGGGTTGCCCATTGTCACCGGTACTGTTCAACGTATATGTAGAGGAAATGATTAAAGAGGCATGGGAAGAACTGGAGGTAGGAATGAAAGTCGGAGGGGAATTCGTAAAATCGGTTAGGTTTGCTGATGACCAAGCATTAGTTGCTCAGTCAGCCAAGGGGTTGCAACATTGTTGAGTGAATTGGAGGTTCAGTGCGATAAATATGGGATGAGAATAAATATTAATAAAACAAAGGTTATGCGATTTTCCAGAAAGAAAAAGGCTAAGCTAAATATTAAAATAGGTGGGGAAAAAATAGAGCAGGTAGAACAGTTTACATATCTCGGAAGTGTTTTGGACCAATACGGTCAAAGTGGTAGGGACGTAAGGAGAAGAATTGCGCTAGGCAAGGAGGCTTTCTCAAGGAGGAGGGAGTTGATGACGGGGACGTTGAGTAGGGATGTTAAGACAAGACTCGTAAAAACTGTGATATGGAGCGTAGCTATGTACGGCGCGGAAACATGGTCGCTGAAGCAGGAGGATAGACGTAGATTGGAGGCTTTTGAAATGTGGGTGTGGGGAAGAATGGAGAAGGTGAAATGGACCGAAAGGAAAACAAATGAGGAAGTACTAGAAATGGTGGGGGAGGAGAGGGGTTTGTTGAGAGAAATCCTATGGAGGCAGGGAAAATGGATGAAAGGCCTATTGAGCGGTAGTGGAATGTTGAAGAGGGTAATAGAGGGGAGAATGTTGAGCAAGCGAGGTAAGGGTAGGAACACGATAGGGATGTTGGACGGGATGAAGGGAGGAAAGAAGTTCACCGAGATGAAGAGGGACCTGATATAGATTAGCTTGCTAGGTGGGGAGTCACAAAAAATTTATTTGATAGTTGTGTCCATCCAAAAACCTACCTTAACCGGTAGATTACCTAATAATAATAATAATATATATATATGTATTTCAACTTGAAATTCCCGCCATACGGCGAACAAATATTATTTTCGCACATAGAAATAGACATATAAGGAAAGGGGATAGGAAAACACATGCAAGACCAACACAGGAAAGGTGGGGAAGGCGGTTTTGAGCAGATAACAAATGTAAAAGTACATATATGTATATATATATGTATATGTATATATATATGTATATATATGTATATTTATATATATATATATATATATATATATATATATATATATATATATATATATATATATATATACACCCTACACCCCTGATCCTCAGGGTGAACAATCATCGCGCCTCATGTCATCCCTCTTCCCTGTCCGCGGGTCTTCCCATCCCAAAACATGCAACCCACCACAACACCCCCTTCAACTACTGTTACAATGTTTCCGTGCTAGCATCCCTTCCCCCATCCGATAACCCTATAAAATTAAAAACAACGGAATTGGCATTTATATGGCTGTGTAAAGCCTATCAACATCCGGTTCTCAATGTCGTTCACTAAATGGGGGGGGCTGGGGTGGATGGAAGTGGATTTGTTTCTTGCGAGGTGGTGGGACAATTTATTCATCCGCATACATTTTGTCAACCTTGTGCTGGGTTTTGACTTGTCGAGCCCTTATGATGACTTGGTGATTTGATGCCATGGTCATGGGTGTTGTGGGATCTGTGGATGAATTGTTAGTTTTCTGTGTCGCTTGTTACTATTTCCGCATCCTCCTTATTTCATCTCCGCTCCCCTCTGGCCTCCCTTTCCCCCTCCATAACCTCCTCCTTCACCCCTCTCCCACCACCTGTTCCCCGCTCCGCTTTCTCCCCCTCCATATACCCCTCCTTCACCCCTCCCCCACTACTTGTTTTTTCCCCTCTCCCTCGTCCCATACTCTCTCTGCACCGCGTACCCTTTTCCTTAGTCATATCTTATCTTCCGAAGAAGACGGAGCTCGAGTCCGTCGAAATTATCAAGATATTATGGTGAGTGTTCTTTTTTTGTGTTTTCGTGCTGTGTGTTACTGTCTAAGTTTTTTATGCAACACTTCCGTGTTACTTCGAAGAAATCATCTATATGTATGTATATGTATATATGTATATATATATGTATATATTTGTATATATGTGTATATATGTATATATATGTATACACATATTTGTATATAACGTCATCGTCTGGAAATCCATGGGTTGTGGGGTCGATTCCCACCTGGGTGGGTTTTTCTCCACTTTGGGCTTGGGTGTTCGTAATCGTCTCATTGTTATCACTGTTAATAGTCCGTCGTGAAGGCCCAAAAATGGTGTCTTCAGACTAAGGCTAAATACGAGGTATATTCATAAAGTAAGAGCCTTTTGCTTATATTTAAATATGGCGTTTCATAACATAGTTTCACTCCTGCTTCGCCATCTACTGATTCATTGAGAAGCTTTAGCAATATTTTTTTGTTTCAGAGTTCGTTTGCATGTCTGTGCATGCAAACAACAATGTCCGCGACAATCGTTGATCCCGCCAGCTGTGAAGTGCGTTTTGTCATTAGATTCTTGTATGCAAAAGGATTGTCGGCTGCTGATATTCCTCGGGAGTTATTCCTAGTTTATGGACCTACAGTTATGAGTGAAGGAAAAGTTAGACAATGGCGCCGTGATTTTAAAAATGAACGAACAGATGTCCATGACGAAGAGCGAAGTGGCAGGCTCAATATTCTGACCGATGAAATTGTTTCGCAACTAGGTGCAAAAATTGCGATGTGATCGTCGATTGACGATTAATGGCCTGGATGGACAATTTCCTCAACTTGGATGCACTATTGTCTACAATATTGTCACGGAAAACCTCGGATACCACACAATGTGTTCAATGTGGGTTCCGAAACACTGCTTCCAAAGCCAATAAGGAAATTCAAGATTTTATTTGGGAACTCTTTGACCACCCACTGTACAGTCCTGACCTTTCACCTAGCGACTACTTCCTCTTCTTGCACTTGAAACAGTAGCTCGGTGAACAACGTTTCGAAACCAATGAGGAACTCAAGAACGGTGTTGTCAATTGATTCAACTCTCCCGCGGTGAGCTTATGTGCAGAGGGGCTAAAGAAGCTGGTGCAGCGGTACGAAAAATGCTTAGAAGTTAACGGCGATTTATAGAGAAGTAAAGTACGTTTGTAGCTAACTAAAAGTGCCAATAAAATGTGTCTCATATGAGTATATTTTTTGAACCTGAACTCTTCTAATAATAAATATCCGTACGCACTGCCCACGAGGAAGAAGTGACCGGGTTGAATCCCTTTTGCACAAAGCTGGCGGCTGCGACACCGATGGGTTCTCATGAGGAAAGGCCGGTGCGAATGTCAAGCCTCCCTTCGTCTTCGTGGTTGGGCGTCGGGGTGCTTTCGCATTGGCCTTCGGCTCCTTGAGCTGCAAATCCACCCGGAGGACCCAGGCTCCGTGAATCTCGTTTTCCGTTGTCCTCCATGATGAGGTCAGCGGTCTCCCCGTAAACAACTTCACTTCAGATTTGGCCACGCCGTGCCTCCTGTAGCGTTGCTTGACTGCTAGGTCAGCGGGCTTAGTAGTCTGCTTCCCTTACCTATTATTTCCCTTGTCAATACCCTTTGCTCCTTCCCCTATGGAATTGACATCGAGCTAAGCTAATGCGGACGCTCGGTGGCCCACGGTTTACCATCTTGAGGTAGATTTACTATTATTAAAATGCAACCATACCATATTAACATTTTTGGTTAAATTTTTTTTTCAAAGATTTCGTAATTGTTATGCAATATTTTTTCATCACATTAATAGCGGTGTTCAATAAATATGGATCTAATATTTTATTAATTTAAGGTATTCTTAAAAATTGAAATGTATGCAATGTTTTTAATCTTATTGTGCAATAGTACTGGTATAATGATTGACTTTTTTGACTGATTATCATTTATTTGACTCCAGCATAGCGAAATAAGGAGCGTTTGCAAATTTAAACATGCTAATTTTGCTGCTGCCGTTCTGTTTACAACTCTTACGGAAATAAATAAACATCCCTGCTACCGCTATGAGCGAGTATTGTCGAATACATTACGAGCGCTATTAGAAATGTTGAAATTTTCGGTGGGTGTCACCCACACGTTGACAAGAAAGAAATTGGGCATGAGACGTGTTTGTTCGCGGGGAGTTGCGCGAATCCAACCACAAAATCGCTAATTTCTCACGAAAACCAATGTAAAGTGTATTCCTGATCCTTTGTGCCCGTTCCAGCTCCCCAATGTGAGGTAACATCTGGGAATTGAGGAGTAGGCGTTGGCCAACCGAACATATTTCGAATTTCAACAGCCACCGCTGACGCAAGAATAGAGTAAAATCAATGAAAATCGTGCCATATTTTTTAAAATCAATGCTCTACCTGTATGTTTAGGTTGTGTTATGTTTTGAATGGACATAAGACACCAAACCGTACAGCGGAAATTCCATCATCTCTCGTAACAAAGCACAAGCTCAAATCCCGACGTTACAGCAAACCCCCTTCCATTGCGAATATTTACTTCCTCCCTTCATTCCGTCCAACATCCCTATCTGTCCTACTTCTGCCCCTTCCTCGCTTAACCAATATTCCCCCCTCTACCGCAGTTTTCAACATCCTAGCTTCAATCAAAACGCTCCGTGTCCATCTTTCCTCCACCCTTTGCATTTCTCCCTCTCCTCCCCCACCATTCCCAGCACTTTCTCGTTTGTTTTTCTTTCCTTCCAGTTAACCTCCTCCATCCTTCTTCACACCCACGTTTCAAAAACCTCCAATCTATACCTATCATCCTGCTTCAATGACCATATTTTCGCGCCGTAAGAAACTATGCCCCATATCAAAGTTTAAACGAGTCTGTCCTTGGCATCCATACTCAAACGTCCCTGCCGTCAATACTTCCCCCCTTGTAAGCTTCTTTGCCTGATTCAATTCTTCGCCTTACGTCCCTACTATTTTGGTCCAGAATACTATGCAGATGTTCCACCTGCCCAAGTTTATGAACTCCTATTTTGATATTTATTCTCTTCCTGTTCTTCTTGAAAACCGCATATCCTTCATTTTATTTACAATGATTATTACCCCATACCTATTGCACTGACTTTCCAATGCATTCACCAGTGCTTCAAATTCCTTTGCTGACTGAAAATAAATGCTTGATCATTAACAAAATTAGCTAATATTACGAACTCTCTGCCGACTTTTATCCTTACCTCCAGTTCCTCCCACGCCCATTTAACCATTTTCTCCACATATACGTTGAACAGCATAAGTGATAATGGACACCTTTCCCTTACTTAGGTTTTAAAGGAACTCGTGAGAAGACTAGATTCTTTAATTAGGTAAACACCAGGGATGGACGTGCGTAAATACACATAATTGATTGGAAACTGGTGTTACATGATATAACTTCGGTAATTATATGCTGAATATATTGTTCCAATCAGTCCAGTTCTGTCGGTCGAAATGAAGGACATAATGAAATCGGCCTGCGGGGAGGTCTAATTTCGTAGCTCAGTGTGAGATTTCCATACAGGAACATACGCATGGATAAGTGAATGTCTTTGGTCAGTCAGCGAGTCATCAAAGGTCAAATGTCGGAGAAGACTTTTCACACTTCAGGCATTGCCGCGAGTTGAATCTGAAGGTTCTTAATACACAATAAGTAATTTTGCACGAGAAAATCAACTCATTGGAAAATTCAATTTGGCGAGAGAAATAAACTTATCCAACTGTAGTTCCGAACCTGCTGGGAGCCTATTGCTTCCCGGACGGGTCTTTTTCCCCCTATTA
>CM073779.1:330887-442001 GCA_037158775.1 Hetaerina titia | reverse complement strand
GTTAGGTTTGCTGATGACCAAGCATTAGTTGCTCAGTCAGCCAAGGGGTTGCAAGCATTGCTGAGTGAATTGGAGGTTGAGTGCGATAAATATGGGATGAGAATCAATATTAATAAAACAAAGGTTATGCGATTTTCCAGAAAGAAAAAGGCTAAGCTAAATATTAAAATAGGCGGGGAAAAAATAGAGCAGGTAGAACAGTTTACATATCTCGGAAGTGTTTTGGACCAATACGGTCAAAGTGGTAGGGACAAAGGAGAAAAATTGCGATAGGCAAGGAGGCTTTCTCAAGGAGGAGGGAGTTGATGACGGGGACGTTGAGTAGGGATGTTAAGACAAGACTCGTAAAAACTCTGATATGGAGCGTAGCTATGTACGGCGCGGAAACGTGGTCACTGAAGCAGGAGGATAGACGCAGATTGGAAGCTTTTGAAATGTGGGTGTGGAGAAGAATGGAAAAGGTGAAATGGACCAAAAGGAAAACAAATGAGGAAGTACTGGAGATGGTGGGTGAGGAGAGGGGTTTATTGAGAGAAATTCTATGGAGGCAGGAAAAATGGATGAAAGGCATATTGAGCGGTAGTGGAATGTTGAAAAAGGTAATAGAGGGGAGAATGTTGGGCAAGAGAGGAAAGGGTAGGAACAGGATAGGGATGTTGGATGGGATGAAGGGAGGAAAGAAGTACACAGAGATGAAGAGGGACCTGATGTAGTTTAGGTTGCTGGATTGGATTTTGTTTGGAGTTACGAAATATGCATTTGATAGTTGTGTCCATTCAAAAACCTACCTTAACCGGTAGATTACTTAAAAATAATACATATATATATATGTGTGTGTGAATATACTGTTCCTATTCTCTATGATACTATATGCTTTCTAACCAACTGTCCCATCTTCTTGTGTCTATTGTCTATTTCTCCTTTGGTGGGTGGAACAGCTCCCTAAAGCCTTCCTTTGGCAAATGATTTCGGAGCACTTGGGCGTGTTAAAAACATCGCAGATCTCAGTGTATATTGGGTTTCCTTGGTGGTGTAATTAGTAGCACATCTGCCCGGCAAGTGGAAGGTCCAGTGTTCAAATCCTGGTTAAGGAAACATTTTTACATTCGTGATCTGCTCAAAAAACCGCCTTCCCCTCACGTCCTGTGTTCGCCTTTTACGTGTTTTCCTATTCCCTTTCCTTATACCTATTTCTATGTTTGAATGAATATTTGAGCTGAGTTTTAATAATCAAACCACTTTACTTTTCCACATAAACTTTTTAATTTTTAGAACCCAAGTTTCATTATAGCATAACATCATCACCTGATAAAGTGGTTTGATGGTGAAGTGGTGGATGGTAAAGTGGTGGTGTATATATATATATATATATATATATATATTTCAAGAAACTGTAACAGTAACTTTAACGGAGTCACCCGCTATGTGTGCATTATAATGCAACTATTTCAGAGAGTAAAAATCATTCGCCTTGACCAGGATTCGAACCCGGATCCCTCGATATCCGGCCGAGTGCTGTAACCACTTAAGCTACCGAGACGTCCTCTTACACTCTGATTAAAGCCCAAAAATTTCAGAGTGTAACAGGACGTCTCGATAGCTTAAGTGGTTAAAGCACTCGGCCGGATATCGAGGGATCCGGGTTCGTATCCTGGTCAAGGCGAATGATTTATACTCTCTGAAATGGTTACATTATATATATATATATATATATATATATATATATAAACCATAAACACAGTAATCAACCCAAAGGTCGGTTTAGTAGGTGATGGTATAGCTCACCCGTGTACCAAGCCCGACGGCGTGTGAATAATCACACATCAGGGTAGGGGGGCCAGTTCCTTTCCCTGTGCCGGTTATGGTTTCCCAGGAAGACCTGGTACCCGAAAAATCAACTAGCTTGGGTGGAGCTGCAGGTGCCCAGAGTGCCTTGCCTGGGAATCGAACCTGGGACCCTCTGGTCAGTAGTCCAACGCTCTACCCACTAGACCACTGCGACCCATATATATATATACATTCAAACACGAAATACCGCCATATGGCGAATAAATATTCATTCAAATTGAAATAGAGATAAGGAAAATGGTAAAGGAACACATATAAAAGATTGTGTTTGTCTTTTATATTTATTGTGTCTTTTATTTAGATTTGTGTCTTTATATTATATTTGTCTTTTATTTTGTTGTGTTTGTCTTTTATATGTGTTCCTTTACCATTTTCCTTATCTCTATTTCAATTTGAATGAATATATATATATATATATATATATATATATATATATATATATATATATATATATATATATATACACACACACACACACATACAAAGAAATAGAGATAAGGAAATGGGAAAGGAATACACATAAAGGACGAACACAAGAGACGTGGGGAAGGTGGACTTGAGCAGATCACAAATATAATCAATGGTTTCAGGCATTATTTTATGGAATCGGTTCATTCTAAAGCGGATAAAATAATACTTTGTTATTCCACAGATTTATTTCACAAACACACGACCCGGGTTTCGACGTACAACGTCATCTTCAGGTGCAGACATACAGGCGACCAACATATATATACCCTTAGACCGGGGGAAGGGGGGAGGAAAATTGGGGGGAAGGAAAGAGAGAAAAAAAGGGGGGATGATGGGGGAGGGGGTTGGGCAAGGCGCGCTTGTGGGTGGAGAGCCAGGCGGAATAGAATGAGTGGGTAATGGAGGGCCATGGGAGAGGGGGGGGGGAGGAGGCCCTACCGGATTATCCCTTTACTGGGAGTCCCCAGCGGGGGGGGAGGTTGTGGAATTTTTAGGTTCACTATGGATATCTTGGAGGGAAAGGTTTAGGAGAGGGGAATGGGAGGTGTACAATAGGTCATTAACAATTATTTTTTCCTCGGAGCGAACATATTTTAAAATCTCCAGTTGCTCTAAAGCGTCAAGTCTATACCCTTTCTTCTCAACATGTAATATTTCTAGCTGAAAGGCACTCTGGTGGTGGTTGTCCAGCAAATGTTTAGCAAAATGCGAAGATGGCTTTTGGTTCCGCACACAGGCCTGGTGTTTCTTCACTCGCGTACAGAATTTCCTTCCTGTTTGACCCACGTACACTGCATCACACTCACAACGTAACATATACACGCCGCTCTGCAACACTAGATCTTTGGATGACAAGGTGCGTCTGATCGAATTCAGAGGAACAGTTTCTGGAAAACGTCTTGGTGTATTTAACCCTAGTTGGAGCTGTCTTTCTATTTCTTGAGCGACGACATGTTTTTTAAGTCCTTCCCAATAAGTGTATGCTAGTTTCCTTTGATGTTTGCAATCTCTTTACTAATGTCCCACCTAAAGAAGCGCTGAGTATAGCAGAGACTATTCTCTTCCAAAAGTGCGTCCCTGCCCCTATCATCTGTGAACTTCATGCAATGCTGGAAACATGTGTTCTGCAAAACTATTTCAAGTTTAACGGAAAATATTTTGGACAACTCAATGGCTTGGCCATAGGCTCCCCCTTGTCCCCCCTCTTGGCAGATATTTACATGGACCACTGGGAGAAATGTTTGTTCTCCTCTGGGAATGTACTCAACAAGAATGTTTTATGCTGGTATCGGTATGTAGACGATGTCTTTTGTGTGTGGAAGGGTTCAAAAAGGCAACTTGAAAATTTCTTAGCTCATTTAAATTCTCTAAATAAGAACCTTAAATTCACCTGTGAGTTAGAAGAAAACAATTCACTCAATTTTCTTGACTTAAATATTTCAAAAGCTAAAAATCACTTGGAATTCTCCATTTTCAGGAAAACTTCATACACAGACCAAATTATTCATTGTAACTCAAGGCACTGTTTTTCCCAGAAACTGTCTGCCTTCCATTCTATGATCCACCAACTGACAAGCATTCCTTTGTCTCTATGCAATTTCAAGAAAGAACTGTCAACAATTAAATTAATAGCACGTAATAACGGCTACGATGATAAACTAATTGATAAACTATATTTAGATAAAATAAAAAAACAGGCAATTGACAGAATTTATAAATGGCAGCCACTACAAGATTCCTCTGCCAAGTGGCGGAGAATCCTGTATCTGGGTGAAACCTGGAAAAAAATTTACAAATTGCTACCAAAAGATAAGTTAAAAATCACTTATTATAATAAATCAAGCCTTAAAAAACTGCTCTCACACGCAAAGGACAAAATTTTAGAAGGAGAAAAGAGCGGCGTGTATATGTTACGTTGTGAGTGTGATGCAGTGTACGTGGGTCAAACAGGAAGGAAATTCTGTACGCGAGTGAAGGAACACCAGGCCTGTGTGCGGAACCAAAAGCCATCTTTGCATTTTGCTAAACATTTGCTGGACAACCACCACCAGAGTGCCTTTCAGCTAGAAATATTACATGTTGAGAAGAAAGGGTATAGACTTGACGCTTTAGAGCAACTGGAGATTTTAAAATATGTTCGCTCAAAGGAAAAAATTATTGTTAATGACCTATTGTACACCTCCCATTCCCCTCTCCTAAACCTTTCCCTCCGAGTGAACCTAAAAATTCCACAACCTCCCCCCCCACTGGGGACTCCCAGTAAAGGGATAATCCGGTAGGGACTCCTCCCCCCCCCCCTCTCCCACGGCCCTCCATTACCCACTCATTCTATTCCGCCTGGCTCTCCACCCACAAGCGCGCCTTGTGCACCCCCTCCCCCACAATCCCCCCCCTTTTTTCTATCTTCCCTTCCCCCCAATTTTCCTCCCCCCTCCCCACGGTCAAAGGGTATATATATGTTGGTCGCCTGTATGTCTGCACCTGAAGATGACGTTGTACATCGAAACCCGGGTCGTGTGTTTGTGAAATAAATTTGTGGAATTACAAAGTATTATTTTATCCGCTTCAGATCACCAATGTAAAAATATTTTCCTCGACCGGGACTTGAACACCGGATCTCTCCACTTGCCGGGCAGATGTTCTAATCACCTGAGCTGTCGACCTCTCTTGTGTTCGTCCTTTATATGTTCCTTTCCCATTTCCTTATCTCTATTTCTATGTGAATGAATATTTGTTCGCCCTTTGGCGGGATTTCGTATTTGAATTTGTATTTGGCCAAAGTGGCTCGTCTCTTCTTCTGGCTCTCAACAAACCCCTCTCCTCACCCACCATCCCTAGTATTTCCTCATTTGTTGTCCTTTCGGTCCATTTCACCTTCTCCATTCTTCTCCACACCCACATTTCAAAAGCCTCCAAATCTACGTCTATCCTCTCTTCAACGACCACATTTCCACGCCATACATAGCTATGCTCCACATCAAAGTTTTTATGAGGTTTTATTAACCTCCCTACACAACGTCCCCGTCATCAACTCCCTCCTCCTTGAGAAAGCCTCCTTGCCTAGCACAATTCTTCTCCTTACATCCCTACCACTTTGACCGTATTGATCCAAAACACTTCCGAGATATGTAAACTGCTCTACCTGTTCCATTTTTTCCCCGCCTATTTTAATATTTAGCTTAGCCTTTTTCCTTCTGGAAAATCGCATAACCTTTCTTTTATTAATACTGATTCTCATCCAATATCTATCGCACTGAACCTGCAATTCACTCAGCAATGCTTGCAACCCCTTGGCTGACTGAGCAATTAATGCTTGCTCATCAGCAAACCTAACTGATTTTAAGAATTCCCCTCCCACTTTCATTCCTACCTCCAGTTCTTTCCATGCCTCTTTAATCAATTCCTCCACATATACATTGACCAGCATCGGTGATAATGGGCAACCCTGCCTTACATCTCTTCCCATCACTGCCCATCCAGACTCTCCGTTCCCCACTAGCACCTGAGCAGTCTGAGACAAGTACAGGTTGCGGATCAGTCTCCTGTCCCTCCAATCCATTCCTATTTTCTGCAATACACGCATTAATTTTTCCCAATTCACTCTATCAAACGCTTTTTCAAAATCTACAAAGCAGGCAAAAACGTCCTGATTGTATTCTATATAGTATTCCTCTCGATTAGTGATCTCATTACTGCAATGGCTTCACGCGTACCTCTTCCTTTCCTAAACCCAAACTGATCATTCCCTAAGTAAACATTTGCCTTACTCTCTATCCTTTTGTTGATGATCCTGAGAATAACTTTAGCTGCGTGGGATATCAAAAATATTGTTCTGTAATCGTCACATAATGTACTCTTTGCCTTTTTCGGAATAGGAACTAACATTGATCTCAAAAAATCTTCCGGCCAGATTCTTTCCTCATAGTTACTACTAATCAGACCATATAGGGCCTTCTTCCCACATTTTCCTAAACATTTCAACAGTTCCACAGGAATGTTGTCTACTCCCACGGCCTTATTTGCTTTCATCTCTTTTAATGCCCTTTCTATTTCATCGCCGAGTATGCCTGGACCTAAGCTATCTTCTTCTACGTCATGTTCGTTATTTATGTCTAATCTTGTCGGCCTAAGTTCTCTACCATACAGTGTTTCTATATATTCCTTCCATCTCTCTTGGATCTTTTCTGGTTCAACTATTATCTTACTCCACTTATCTCTTACTGTTAGCACAGATCTTCCCTTCTTACTTCCCGATAATAACTTAACCTTGTTGTATAGCGCACGAATTTCACCCTTCCACTGTATACTTTCCATATCCTCACATTGCGTTTTCCACCATTCTTCTTTTGCTTTATTTGCGCGATTATATCCTCTAACTTATCTTACATCTACTTTTTCCTCCTTGTGGTTGCTCGGTGGTATGTATACCTGATCAATGACCAAGTTCTTCGGCTCTGCTTTAATCTCTATGAGTAAAATTCTATCAGTTGCTTGCTCTATGTTGACTACGCTTCTTCCTACACCTTTATTTAATATTACGGCAACCCCTCGTCCCTGCCGCTGTATATTATTCTATAATCATCACTCTAGTAATCCCCGCTATCCTTCCATCTCACCTCGCATAGACCTAAAACATCTATATTACCTCTTTCCACCTCTCGCTTAATATATTCTAACTTGGCTGTCCTCAACATTGTCCTGATTCCATGTTCCTATTCTAACTACTTTCGTCTTCTTCTGTGTCTTTTATCCTGCTGCTGTTATTTCTCCCCTGCAATGGTTTCATGGGATGACGACCTCGGAAGCCTTGCCTCCCCCACTGCCGGGCACAATACACGGCCCCATGGGCCGACTCCCGCAGTTGCCAGGACTCAATTTCTCTATGTTGTCCGTCATTATTTTCTTGGGAATGATAATTGACGTGGTTTCCCATTGCCTTCCTCAATAGTGTTTTTAACGTGACACCATCACTTAATGGCCGCCCCAATGGGGTCAGACACCTTTGCAGCCGCCTCACTGAGGAACAGACGCTGCGTGGTTGCCTTTCATCTGGGAAATATAATATATAGGAAATACAAATGAGATATATGAGAATATTTTTCAACACACTTACTCTCTCTATGTTTTTCTTTTCCTCTGATGCACTTGGCTCCCATGTTTGCTTGCCAATTTTCACATCCATAACACAGGGTTCAAGCATACCTTCTGTTATATTTTGCAGAATTATACAAGGTATATCTGAAATGGAAATTAACATTACACATTGGCTCCAATTCCAAATAATAATCTTGATTATTTCACAAACTGGTAAAGTACCAATCCAATGGAGCTTAGCCTCTGTATAGACATAAATTTGAAAAAAAAAGGATTTGGCCTGCCCTTGAAGTAAATCTTACTATACATATTTTAGCATTAAGGAGAATTAAAATGCATATTTACATTCCGAATTCTTCCATTTTATTTTGCCTCATTTTGAACAATCTTTTCATAATTAAACATGCAAAAATTACCACTAAGTGCATGATTCATTGTATCATGTAATTAATTACTTATCTGAAAGAGGACCATAGTTTAACTCCATGATGGTGGCACAACTGGATTTCTCTATTTTTGTTATATTACAAGACCAGTCTAATGGCCATGAAGAAAACTTTCTCTAACATTGATGAGCACGAATAAAACATATGTAGAGGATGATTGAAGAATCCAAAAAGCATTTAAAAGTTCAATTTAGAACTTCATAACCCCCTCTTCAAAAATTTCATATCCATTGTGCATCACTTTCTTACAAAAGATTTTGTTCCCAAATTTTTTCCACTTATTTTTGGAACAAACCCTGTATCACTGTATTCATTCCATTCCATGAACCATGTTCATACCCAAACTGTGGTAGTTAATGCTGCACATATCTACAAATGCATTATCAGTGACTTGTGGTGAACTGCTATCTTTCACCAATGGTACAATTTTGCTGGCTTGGAGAAGCCATTTCTTGCTGTCTTAACCCATAAAATTAGGAAACTGATTATTTGAAATGATAAGAAAATGTTGCCACTCACAGGATTTTGACCAGTGAACCTGAGATGTTTGGAGATTTATGCTCTATACCCACAGGCTACTTGCTCCCTTTCTAATTTTCTCCAAAATGAACCTCAAGGAGTTAGGACATTTATGTAATCAGAAAATAAGCTGCAGTGAAACATACACTTTCTGCTAAGAAAAACAAGAGTGACTTTATGATGAATAATAGTTATCACTGCCACAATACCAAACGATGTAAAGATAAAAACACAGTAATCAACCCGAAGATCGGTTTAGTAGGTGATGGTAGAGCTCACCCATGTACCAAGCCCTGCAGCGTGTGAATATTCACACATTAGGGTAGGGGGGCCAGTTCCTTTCCCTGTGCCGGTTACGGTTTCCCAGGAAGATCTGGTACCCAAAAAATCAACTAGCTTGGGTGGAGCTGCAGGTGCCCAAAGTGCCTTGCCCGGGAATCGAACCCGGGACCCTCCGGTCAGTAGTCCAACGCTCTACCCACTAGACCACCGCGACCCGCCTATATATATGCGTATATGCGCCTATGTGTATATATATATATATATATATATATATATATATATATATATATATATATATATATATATATATATACACACACATATATATATATACATTTTCTATATTCTATATTTTTTTTAGGTAATCTACCGGTTAAGGTATGTTTTTGGATGGACACAATTGTCAAATAAACATTTTGTGACTCTCCACCTAGCAAACTAATCTATATCAGGTCCCTCTTCATCTCGGTGTACTTATTTCCTCCCTTCATCTCGTCCAACATCCCTATCCTGTTCCTACCCTTACCTCGCTTGCCCAACATTCTCCCCTCTATTACCCCCTTCAACATTCCACTACCGCTCTACCCACTGGACCACCGCGACCCATGATGTAAAGATAAACATGTGAAAATATCAAGCCTGTCCATGGCAGCTACAAAACCAATATCAATTACAACAAAATTATTTAAGAATCTGCCTAACCATTTAAAAAAATGAGACAAGAATTTCACTATTCAAGAATATCTATTTTCATATCTGGTTGATAAGCATTATTCTACTGAAAATGAATATTTATAAAATCTACAAATTTTGAGCTCTATGACCTCATAAAATAACAAATTAAAGGAAAACCCCAAGAGCCTTAACAAGTTAGCATCACTCATCCCACAAAGAAAACTAAATTTGTAGTGATGGCTTTTGGGAAAAGAAAAAGAAACTCTGCAACGGTATCTATGTCTATCATTGGTCACTGGTGAGGAAGTAACATTCCCGCAAAATACTACAGATGGATATTCTAAATATTCATGTTAAACTTAAGTCTACATTAGTCTCCTCTCATAACTGTATTTGTATTTCTATTTTGGAATGATGTGTTCTATACCCCATTAATGTATTAATGTATCCTATTGACCTGTCATGCATTCTCAATACTGTACACTGCGTCTGTTGGACAAATAATAAATATTATCACTATCTTCATTTCTACACTTCTAATTCATACATTTCTTATCAGTAATTATAAAATACTAAATACCATAAAGCATATACACCCTATCTAGCATGGGTATTGCATCCTCGATGCTAAAATATACCTTTGGAAAAACATATGAGTCAATATTGATGTTCAGTTACTGCATATATAACCTCAAGGATATATCCACCATTAGATTTATTTTAATAACTGTTATTCATTTATTAGTTTAAATAGTAATCACCACTCATTGTAATATTATGACATTTCAGTGTACATAACAGCTTAATATTAGTCAGAAGCAAGTTCCTTACCTTTTTCATTCAATTTTACATTCAATATTCCATAAAATGTTGGCACAAATTCTCGTAATTCTTGAGAAACTGCACCAGTTGCAGAGTTTAAGTGCTGATAAAATCGAATTTCACTTTCCCCTTGAGGCTTTTCCTCTACAGGTTTTAAAATATATCCATCTGGATGTAGTAGCATGCCTTTTAGAAGGTTATATTATTAGAAGATAAGTCATTATGCCATTAAACAACATTTGTAATTTACATTTTTAAGAATTAAAGTTACCAAATGTGTACTTTTCCCTTATTACAAACTCATTCTAAAACATATTTATATTACAATATAAAATAACGGAACTCTGTTGATTCTCAAGCATAGTCTATACATAATTATCTTCAAAGTATCTTGAATAAATATATGGACAAATTATGTTATGTACTATTCCCATATTCCTCAGGAATGGAATTTAAAAATATCTTAATAGTAACACAAGTGCCAAGAATCCTTAGGACCTATGTTATAATAATACTGATGAAAAACAAAATTAAAATTGTGCCAAATTGCATAATTATTTTGGATGCATAAAACTTCACACAAAATTTTGTTTAAAATTCCTAAAAAGGTCGCATACCCAACATCATCATACTCTATCACAGGATAGATGAATTGAAAAATTTAAAAATGTAATTGTATGCCCAAGAAATCATTACCGAAAGATGTGGAGTGACTATCTTCATATTACCCAAGAACTTTGTAATAATAGTTTATAGGACCGCCCAGTTACATATGTTCACATTGGAAAATATAAAATGCAAATTTTATTTAGGCTATTCTATATTGAGAGAAAAGTAATGTTAACACATTATTTTTATATTGTCCGACATTTATAATGAAATTCATAGCCAGTAATAAGCAGGAATGGATAATTATTAAATTCACAGATTTCGGAGAAAAGAAGAGAATGAATGTGTAGGTATGGTGCGGTGGCTAGCGTACTTCCCATCCGAGAGCCAGGGCTCTAATCCCGGTGGTGCCCGGATTTTTTAAGTAGTATCTCGATCCCTACTTAAGGTGCTTCGTAATGAGCACTTCATGAGTTCGTCCAAATCCTCCGCCAGTCCATCCGTACGCCCCATCCCATCAGCAGTTTAACGTCCAATTAGGGGACGGATTAACGTCCAGGGTGGGACGTTAAACTGCGGACCCCTTGGCGCCATTCGTAAAGAGTAGCTAATGCCGACGCCGGGTTTCTCTCCAAACTAACTTCTTTCCTATCCATCCCTATTGGATAATCCGACCTTAACTGTCTGTCTTCTCTCCTAAATCTACTACTACACATGATATGATCAAATGGTCGCTAGATACGTAGCTAACGAAACTTATATACTGACATTCTACAACAGCAGTACATACCCAGAGACGATTTTCCATTTCCAGCAGAATGCCCAGCTACTTGGGACTGTAATGGTTGTAATTCCCCATGTGTGCAGGAGTTATTAAGATAATGTGGGACGCCCGCGGAAAACGGGGCATCCTTTTTCTTTGTAAATCCAAGGATCTGATCCATCACCTTTGTGCACTTCATACAACATAACATAAAATAATTTAGCCATTTACCCAACGAATTAATATCATTCTAGCAATAAAATATACTGGCAGTACTAACCTCATCGGGTGGGACTTCTTCTGCGCCGAGCATCTATCGCAATTGAAATAAGGAACATATTTTGCTAACAAAGGATAACTGTAAATCAAGGGACTCGCACAAGAAATCCAAGCGAATTACAATAATTAATCATGGACATCATTCACAAGGCTCAAAATTTTCACGTCAAAAAATTACGTCTTTCAATTGCCGTATTTACCCCTAGCATTTGTTCGTTAGTGATAGATCGGTCAGAATGATCGAATCATTTAACCTGTGTCGCCCAAAAGATTGGTTCAATTGACTGATACAGATCGCAGGTCATATGACCGACTTGGCACTACTCAAATTTACATGCAATATTTGTATTTGCTAGCTGTGAGAATGGATACTTCTGGGTAATTTGTAAAAACCGTTCTTTCCTCTTGTTAAATGTTGGGAATGGTTGTTTTCATAAATGCGATATTTCATCAGAATGTAGGGCAGAGGTTATAATTTGTTATCCATAGTTCTTTTGAGTGTTAGAATTTAGTTTAGACAATTTTGACAATACATTTTTCTTTAACTCGGCGTCTTGTACGTCTCAAAATTAATTTGCCATGATACCTAAAATAATTGTTTTCTATGGTGGTATTATATTTTACTGACTAAATCTATTGCCTATATTTTCCAACCATTTGTAAATAAACCTGAATTTTTATAAAATCCCATGTAAGAAATTTGAAAATAAAACAACTTGGCTTTTCCACTTAAAAGTCTTCTTATTCTTCCCTACCTAGGTTTCGTTGTGGTATAACATCATCAGGTAAAAATACAAGTCAAATACAGTCAAATCGCTCCTTGCCAAACACCTGAGAGATTGTGGCCACAGCAGCGATTTCATCCCCGAAATCCTGCACTTTGAAAAGGCCACCGCTTCCATGTGCTGGAGCAATTAGAAATTCTTCAGCACACGAATTACGGAGAAGATATTTTGACCAACGATTTTCTTTACCCCTCACCCTCCTGCCAACTAACCTGACACCAAGCAAAACTTTTTCAACAATATAGTGACTCCTCCCAGCCCACTACTCAGTCACCTGACTAGCTACCCAGTGCCGTTCACAATAATCATTCCCCCACTCCTCTGCCAACTAATCCGACATCAGTCGGGCTTTTTGCAACATTGTATTGATCCCCCCTCCTCCCAGCCTGTTAATTTGTCAATATTACCAATCCTCCTCCTCCGCCTCAAACCATAGACTCTTAGCTCCCCCTCTTCCTACCTCAACCAATGCTTTCCCGCCTACCTCCTCTTCCCCTCCACCTAGGGATATGTATATTTACTGTATTTGACTTGTATTTTTATATTGATGTTATACCATAACGAAACCTAGGAAGAAAAAATTTAAGTGGAAAAGCCAATGTGTTTAATTTTCAAATTTTAATAGATTTTCCACCAAGCTTCACCAGAAACTGTTTAATCTCTTGTAAGCTTCATTTTGCTCCTAGCTTTCATATCATGTTCTTTTTGTCAGGAATGAGAGTAGGGTTGGTAACAGCCCTTAGTACCAATATAGGGGTTATACCCTAATCATGGCACCTGATGCTATTTACTTAAGGATGCCATTATGGCATCGGCTACACGAAATGACATCAGAAGTTATTCCTCAAAAGCCGCCAATGCAATTTCTGGGAGCTCTTTGCGACATGCATTGCATTGTGATAGTCATACAAACTAACACTACACATGAAAATTCAGGGAGTTGATGCAGTGGATATTAATCCACTTGCTAGAGGCTGTAAAAAGATGAATCATTATAATTGTAAACAGAAGGCAATGGGAGCAATCAAACCATTTCATAGGGTGCGATAAAGATTTTGTCCGTTGTTTGTGACTCTCCAAGAATTTTGAAGATAGGAAAACGTTAGGCAAGTAATGAAGGGGAAGGAATAGGCTTGGGATGTGGGGAAAAATGAAGGAATAATGCATTATTAGAGATGTGGTCACTAAAGTGTCATATGCCTGGTTGTTTTGGTAGAAGAGGCTTGTAAATATATCGTTGTTTATCTTTAGTCCAGCCAAAACCCTAAATTTGCCAGTGGATTCTCAAAATTAATACCGATCAGAACTGTACTTTAATTCATAAATGTGCCAAGCTAATATTGAAATTCCTTAGTACGTGCCAATTTGCAACGTTAACACTACTTTAAATTATTTCACAAGCCTCAAATAAGCAAAATTAGTTTGTAATATTTGATGAAATATATATCCATAGAGTAATCATTTCAAATCTTGCAGAATGAATTTTGAATTCAATTATTGTTCTATGCAATTAACAAAATAGCGCTTTTTCTCAAACTAAAATTTATGGGAGAAGATAGCTACCAGTGAGTTGTTAGGCACAATTCCTAAACATTAACTTTTAAAACTGCAGTAATAACAAAATATTTGCTCACTTATCATACATAACATGTGAGTCGTCAAACACAAAGTACAATAGACGGGTATATTTCAAAACTATGAACATACTTGAAAAAATGCATAGACACTAGAACAAGTAATGAAAACAATACTCTACAATTGTTTGTCATTTTCAGGTTCATTCAATGAATAATAACACTTCTTTAGAGGTTCTAGAGTTTCAATTTAAGAGAAAATTACTTCATTTTAAGTTTGTATTAACTCGCTTTCACTTTTTGATGCAATTCTGAAATAAAATCTAATTTCTTTAATACCTTGTAATAGGAGTGATGTTAAAAGCAAATGCCCTCTCTCTTTCCCTTAATGACCTCTCCTCACTCACACTGACTTCTCTCTTGTGCATGTGATTCATTCTTTGTGCTGCTTCTTCATTAAGTGGCCTGCTTGCATGAGTCTAGTGTTCTGTTGGTATGCTGCAGCAGTTACCAGTGTAGAATGAAACAAGAGAGTCTTGAGGCTTTTCATATATTTCAGGTCATAAGTAAATCTTTGTACTTGTAATTTTCTTACATTCTTTTTGTGTTATTCAATGCTCACTGAGATATTTCAAAGGACTAAATGCAGTTCTTTGGTGATGGAGTTGAAGGGTTCAACAATGAGCTGGGGCCACAGACCTCCCCCCTCTTAAATCAGGAGGGGGGAACTGGGAAATGATCCAATTTCACTTAAAACTGAATCTCATTAGCTTTAAAAGAAGTTGAGTTTTCTGTGATCTTTCCATTGAATATTCCATAAATAAGCTACAGAACCCAGAAGATGTGATCAGCTGTGATTCAAGAGGAGGAAAACAAATTCAACTTTCCAAGGGTGATTGAGTAGTAAGTTGCATAATATGATTCAACCTAACGAACTCGGGGTCATGTTGCCAGTCATTTATGGAATATATTCTACTGTTTCAGGCTTCACTTCGTGGAAGTATTTAATATCCATACCGAAAAAAGGAGAGAAATATTTGTACTTTTCCACAGATTTTATTAGATGGTGAAACGCGTTGTACCATCTAATAAAATCTGTGGAAAAGTACAAATATTTCTTTCCTTTTTTCGGTATGGATATTTATGGAATACTTTTTACTTAATTTCAAGCAAGGCCTCCACAGGATTCACGTAGTAGGACAGCCTCAGTGGCTCGTGGCCTAAAAATTTGGACAACTGGGACAAAAGGACCAAACCCTTTTCACATGCTCTAGGTTAGGATATGTTGCCAACTTTTGAACCATTCAAGAGGCATGATCATGATGACTCATTGTTAACATTGACTGAATGAAGAAATACATCTTTTTATTATAATCTACGAGGCATGAAGGGATTTTTATTTATTTAATGAATTTTATTGAATTTAAATTGACAGTGATTATGATTTAAGCAGGTTTGGTGGCCTACTCTTTAAATTTTTCTAATTGCACTGAGGCTAGGGAACGCAATTATTTTCCTTCACTTGACTTTGTGGCCCTACCAACTGATTCAATGCTTCATGCCTTAAGGCTAGCTTGGACAGCCCTAATGGATTTTTTCCACCATAATGCTAATGCAGTGAGTATCTACCCTGCGGCAGTTGAGTTTTCCTTAGGGAACCCATTTCTTGGCAGCATACCACAGGGAGGAAAACTCTGAGAGCTTCATCAGTGGAGTAGCTGTTTTCCAAAAACCTATATACATTGGACAATTCAATAGCATGGAAAATAAGGAGTCTATATCCATAAGAATGACAATTTGGCTTCCACACTTGATAATTCTTCTGGTTTAGATAAATGTAGGTGCAGCGACTAGCTCTCTACACTGTGAAAAGCATTTATTTGAAATAATTGTTGCAGTTCTCAAATTATAATTCTACTGACCCATTATATGATTGTGACATTAAATCTATATAGTTGTGGTGACATTTCTATTGCTGGTGAGTTTTTATAACTGAATTTTCATGAGTAGTTTTTTAAAGATAAGGCAGGTATTTATTGATGGAACAAAACCCAATATGCCTGTACAGAAAAATTTTCTTTAAATAAATAGTTACTCCTTGCATAACTGTAAAATCTCCATGATGAAATTGACAAATCTTTCTTACTAAAACTGACACAACACTGGATCGTAGACTGAGACTGAAATGGTTTGAACGAAAGTTTGGAGACTGTTATTTGAAAAACAACCTACAGAGAATTCAGACCGACACACAACCTTCCATTGATTATTAACCTTCACCTGGCCTCATGGGGTATGCACAAACTCCATGCTCTTTCTCGTCGATAACTAAATCTTCAAAATCAAAACTCGTAACGACATCTATCGGTCGTCAAGGAATACACTTTTATACCTATGCCAGTGGGATAGCGCTGCGACCGTCAGTCCATCTGCAGCAGTCATCAAAAGCAGTTTGGGGGTGTGTACATACCCCACTGTGCCATCAACATAGTTTTTTCGTAAATTGGAGCATTTTTTGTTTTTAATATTCAGTTCAGTGTTTTGAATCGATCGGTTTTGTCTGAATATCATGTACAAAATTTGAACCTTGTCATGAAGCAAAGATTCACCTTATGTGATCAGAAGAAAGACAAGAAGACAGATAAAGGATGTGCATCCTGCAAACGTACTGTGTGCCTAGACCATAGGATTTTGATGTGTCCCGATTGTACTCATCATTAATTAAAATTTTTTTAATTAGCTAAAAAGCTCCTTTTCATTACCTCTACTACTTTCAATGATTTATTTTTGTTTTACATTTGTTTAAAAAAATTAGAAATAACTTTTTCCTATATTTCAAAATTCATTCTTTTCGTAAAACCCATACCTTAATTTCTCAAAATAAATACCTTTTTTGAAAGACCCATGAAAATTATTATAATTCTTTTACAGTGATGTAACAGAAGAAGACTCAGCTAAAATTTCAGCCCTTTTTATCGAAAAAAAAAAGTTATGATTTTTTTGTAAAAAACGCATTTTTTTTCAAGTTTTTCAGGTTTCCGAAGTTGTTGTGAACACTGATCTTGATTTTCCTCAACTCTGACTAGTCCACAGTTTAAAGTGGTTTCTAAAGATGATCTGATTTTTTAAAGACATAATAATCAATATTTCAATTTGTACAAAGATATGTCTCACTGGGGTTTGTGCGTACCCCACGAGTCCAGGTTTGTTACCCAGGGTGAGCATGCCAGGTGAAGGTTAAGAGAGGAGGTTTTTTTAACAATCGGTCTATCATGCAATGAAAGTGACAGGAACTTTTCAAAAATACAGTGCATATCTTGTAAAAATGTACTCCCTGCTACACACAACTCCGGTGGTTTGTTGGGTATTATTTATATGAACTTTGAAAATATAGAGCTCAACCAGAGTACGATCACAAAATAGAACACACAAAAAATAGTTAATTTCACAGTTGTTTAAGAAAGAACATCAAAGATATCATCACAAGAAAATTCCAACATCCATTAAATACATCACCTGATGTACTAGTATATATTTATATACCTCACATCGATAGTGCATATATTTGGAAACATTTGGTCCACACATACTATTTTCATCATGGATGTAAAAAACATACAATTTCATCGTTTAATAATACCTTATGTAAAGCAGTGTGTAAAAAACTAAAATATATTCTGTACAAGTAACATACACAACTATCATACCAGTAGGTCTTGTTGGCAATATTTATAAAAGTTAAACTCATATGGAACATTTCACAGTTAATTAAATATATTGATTTTAGAAGTCAAACAAAAATATGAATTTCCATTTCTTGATATCAAAGACCCTTTCATTTCTTATAAGAATAGAATCCTTCCCCCGCTTTAACTCCAAACTTTCCTTCAGCCACCAATTTGTCAACAATTTTGATGGGCGCAAAAAGAGGATTTTCTGGAAACTGTTTATGCCACCCTGAAAAAAAACGTGCCATTGTAAAATAATTTAAAACTTAATTACTCAGGATATACAAGAAACCACAAAAATGAAATCCTATACCTTATAACCTTTATTACATATTCAAGAGACAGTTTCAGTGAAAGTTTTGAATATTTTGGAAGTTTTTATACTTATATGCATTTACTAAATTTTTCTTCTGCTCCCTTTTCTCTTGTTTCATATTCTGCTTTTATGCAACACTTAGTTTCAGTTTGTAATTTGATATCATCAAAATTTGTATTAAAAGCTACCATTTTCTATTACTTTACAACACTCTCATACTACTTGAGGTTGAATGCTGTAGATTCCGAGAGAGAATGAATGTATGTATTAACAGAAGGACACCATCCTTGACAACCCCCCACCCAATGCATATTAAATTTCAAGACAGCACCAAATGTGAGATGAAGTTAAACACACTACGTTGCATATATTAAAAATTTATTTGAGAATCTTTTTAGAAAGTTCTTTCAACAAAATATTTAAATAAATGCTTAATGCTGCCTTAAAACAGAGATATTGTCAAAATTTGTAATCAAGGCAACCATTTTCTATGCCTGAAGCAAAGAAAAATAGTTGACACTAAGTATTTTTCTGGTGAAACAGCTTGGGCAAATAAGTAAGAGTTATCCCATACAAATGTGTACCCCCGGACAATAAGAATAACTAATTTTACAGCTCATTTTTGAGTAAAAAAGGTTCATCTAATGGGCTGGGAATTACAATACTCAGAATAATTGGGTATATGCACTGGAAGTTATAAAAGTACACGAAAAAATTGTCTATCTATTGTAAACAATTGTATTATGACTGTAAAACGTGCTTCATTTTGATGAACTAGGTGAATTATTTCCTTAATGTAACAGTAACAATTCAAAATTTACAATACTACTTAAATAATGATGAATTACACAACTGTGCCTTTCATCCATGTCCAGAGAAACTTACAAGCAAAACACTTTTTGGCAAAATACTACATTGCAGCCATGTTGTAAACCCCAAGAGAAACCACCTGCACTCATGGCTGGAATCCATCCACATAAAGTGCGTGCTCGGAATAACGAGGGTTTACTTTGTCTATGTTTGGGAAAATCTGAAGAATAGAACAATGTGTACCCATACCATCCAGAATGTACTTAGTGGTGTCCAGTCCAACATAATCAGCCAACTCTAAAGGTCCCATTGGATAACCAGCTCCCAGTTTCATGGCAGTGTCTATGTCTCGAGCAGATGCATCTCCTGCAATAAAAATTCAATTAAATTGGTACATTAATATAAATTACAGACTCATGTGTAATTTCGTGGAAACATTCCAAATAACAGAGATGAAAACTCTTGCAATATTCCATTTAATACGGATTTATTTTCGACCCACTTTGGTGTACTACATCATTTTGAAGTGAAGCTTTCAATTTACAGACGCCAATACGTGGTATGTGCAATAAATGCACAAATGGTGCAATCTGGCAGCTATGACGTGGACTATAACCCCACACACTAATGGTGCTAGTTGCCTGAGACCCAATAAGCCATCTGTGGTTGGCGGATCATTGAGCTGTGCCTATGGTGCCAATTGTGTTAGTTTCTGATGTCCTTGTTTTTACTGTTTGTCGAAAATGGAATTTGACCAAATCATGGAGAAACGGATCAACATCAAGTTTTTTGGTGAAGTGTGGCAAAAGTTATCAAGAAATTACTGAAATGTTGACAGCTGTTTACGATGATAATGCTTTGAAGAAAACATCCATTTTCAAGTGGATTAAGCATTTTAAAGATGGTTGACAATACACCATGGATGATACAAGGCCGTGACAACTTTTAACCTACTGTGTTGACGACAACATTGATCGTGTGCGGTCCCTTGTCCTTGCAGATCGTTGAAAAACTGTCTGAATGATAGGACTTGAAGGGGTGGGAGGATGGTGCTCTGCTGCGTCAGCTCAGGACCAAGCCGCTTGTGAGGGTTGCTCTCAAGGAAAGGTGTGTTAGAGGGGGGGAGTAAGGTCTGTTCACTATTGGGTCAAACCCAGGTTTTGTTCTCTGTTGGTCTTTGCGATGACGCTGCTGTGAGAAATGGGGTGAAGCAGGACACACACCTTCCTTCCACCTTCCCCCCCTTAGACAGCTGAGTAGACTATCAACACTCGGAAGATCCCCTACTTAGGGGACTGATTGGCCAATGGACCAGAGCCGATGCCACAGGGCACCATCCTTCAAGAGCTTCTCTTTTTCCACTAGCCCCTCTCCCACAACCCCTCCCAACATAAGGGGAAACCCTGGTTTCCCCACCTCCTATGTTTCATTTATACATTGGACTCTGCAAATTGAAAGCTTCACTTCAAAATGATGTAGTACACCAAAACTTGTTGTAAATAAATCTTTATTAAGGGTAAAATTGCAAGATTTTTCATCTCTGCTATTATGGTACATGAGTATATCACTTCATAGCGGCATCATCCATAAGTGAAGTTTGGAGGAACCTTGTTTAATGAACACCTTGCCTAGCGAATAATTCACATAACGACCAAAAGTATTTTGACCAAAAATGACTCGCTTAACGAAAGATAAATAGAGGGCAATTCCAGGAATGATTGCACACCTACTTCAGTTTGTGTTAGGACTCATTCTGGTGGCATTGTAGGGTCGCTAGTGATCAATACGTTAATCCAAACTTGTGCTCAGCGGTATTATTTGGATTTTTATGGTACTAAGTTTAATAATAGTAATTACATATTTATAAAAATGTTCCCAAAGAAAATCAGCAATAAGACAGCCATCATTATCTACCAGTTAAGGTAGGTTTTCAAAGGAAACAACTAACAAATAAAGACAGCCATAAGAGAATAAAGATAACAGAAATGAAAATTAAATCATTTAAAAGAGGAACCAAGCATAAATGTGGCTGATCTAGTGTGCACATAAAATTAGTTGAAAACAGAAATTTGCATTTATTTCAAGTACAAGGACAAGATTAAGGAGACAGATGCTTCAAAGACAGTGACAAGAATATCAATCCAACAGTTATGTATTCTCAACAATGTTGAAAGATTACTTTGCATTTAGAACAACAAAAAAATTTGCATATTGACACTAGTAAAAAGAGTATCATTTGTGGAAAGGTAAAAGTGACTTATGTCAACATCATTCAAGAAGAGGTTGGGATCATCAATGGTTCAAGAAGTGTTTAAGGGGAGGCCTACATAGTTCGAGAAGTACGAAAGAAGAATTGGCATCCATGGTGTTATGAGGCATGGGGAAGCAGCAAGGTCGGAGTCAAAGACAGTAGAGAACTTCATCTGTGACTTCATGAAGCTTGTAGA
Organism: Hetaerina titia; assembly: GCA_037158775.1. Lineage (NCBI taxonomy): Eukaryota > Metazoa > Arthropoda > Insecta > Odonata > Calopterygidae > Hetaerina > Hetaerina titia. Next base: position 420,533 of record CM073779.1, on the reverse strand, counting down.
TTATGCGGGTTACCTGCCACAACAGGTCCTTAATTGTAAAAAGATTGGTCTCTTCTGGAAGAATATACCAAAGAAAACCTGTATCTGCACACATTACAGAAGAAAAGAATATATTGACCAGCTACAAAACAAAGAAAGGCCATCTTACACAATAATATTGTGCTAAAGCAAGTCACAATTTGAAAATTAAAACCATGCCTGATTACCATTCAGAAACTACACAAGCCTCTAAGAAGTGTTAATTAGTCCCAAACAACAGGCTAAATGTGATGTGGAGATCATGGGGACACTTGTGGCATCGTACCATGCAAATAAGGCATTGCCAAACAAGGCAGTGGCTATATATGCCAAAAATTTATTTACTGATAACACTGAGTCACAGTTTTACAAAATTTTGAAGCATCGGCAAAAACAGATGTCTCTAGATAGCTTTCTAACAAAAGGAATGATGTAAATATTATTAATAATACACTATTTATTTAATTTGTTTTTGTTTTTACAGGGATCATGATGTTGCAGTGGCTAGCATATTGGCTTCCCACCCAGAGGGCCCAGGTTCGATTTCTCGAGAGAGCAGATTTTTTCAGTGATGTTCCAACCCCTACTAGAGTTACTTTATGGAGAGCACTTTAAATGAGTACACAATCTGTTCGATGGGATGTTAAACTCCAGACCTTGATACCTTTCGTTAAGAGTAGGCAAAGTCTGACATCAAGTTTCTCTCCATCCTTTCTCCATTCCCATCCATCCTTAATGGTACAAATGTCCTTAGCTGTCAGTCACTTCCCCTAAACCTACAATTACTTTTATATTTAGAAATCTAGTTTCCATTCCCAGTTGCTTCATTCCACGACAGAAGAAAAGATGACCATGATCCAAGGTCCTAAACAATGTATGATAATTTTCTTTAAATAAAGCTTTTATACATATTATTTTTTCCTGCATGGAATGAATAATTGTTGTTTACATTAATTTATACTTGAAAACATTACTTCAATAAACGAATGTTTCACTTGATGAGAAAAATCATAGAATGGATTCTGTTCATTATATGAGTTTCCACTGTATTTACTCTATGAAGTCAACCCTTCTGAATTATGCCATCCTCATTTATTATGGTTACCAAAATCAGAAAACAAATGATTTGGAAGGTTGTTCTCTGCTTTAAGAATAATTAGATCAGATTTGAAAGCATACAAAAAGGAGGATCTGAAAGTGGCTATTTTATTCCAAGGACATGTTCTACATAGATTTATTAAGACTATACAATATTTAATGTAAATTTTCATCAGACAATTATTGTGTTGAAGGTATTTGCTCAAATAAATATTTCATGGAGTATTTATTCCTAATTTGATATATATTCTTATGAAAGAATTATTCTTTTTTTAAAAATTTACCATTTGTTAATATATTATATGGCTGTGTGATTAATCAATCTTGGCTTAAATTTTTTGGAATCTGATAGTACAAAAATTAAGGAGTGAACCTGAGAGGGGAAACAGAGGAATCAAAAGCAGTGTTTTGAGCACAGACTCCACAGCCCTGTCAAAAAAATGTGATTTTATTATCCAATTGAAGGACATTCATGATTTGCCCTGAGTTAAGAAGACTAAGTTAAAAAGAGTTAAAAGTGTTTCCAAAAGAAGGAAAGAATTTCTGAGGTGTAACGATTCCTTCACCTCTCCCTTAACTCTGCCCCTCACAATCGAAGTCTCCTTCATTCCAGCCTTTCCCACCCTCCCAATGCATTTCCTCCTACTTTCCCCTACAACACAACTCAACTCCCATTCACTATTAAGGGAAGATGCTGCTTTTGGACATTTCCTGATGATGATCCTGGGTAGCTAAACCAGTCAAATAAATTCTAACATTCCTGTGGAAGCACTTTTTATCCTTTTCATCGTATGTGAGTTCTTCACTATTATATTGGTACATTCTGAACTACTAAATCATCTCTGCCTTGGTTTCATGAACATTAATTCAACTTAAGTAATTAAAAGTAATTAGATTAGATAAAGAAAGTTTTTACCCCTTTCCAACAGCCTACAAGCTTCAGCCATATATGGAACTAATAGCCTGTTCACCACAAATCCTGGGGTGTCCTTGCATGTGACAGTAGTTTTCCCAATTGCCTTTCCCCATGCCAGATATTGAAGGTATGTCTCTTCTGATGTTTCTTCAGTCTTAATAACCTGAGAGAGAGTATTTTAGATCAGGTATGTACTTTATAAATAATCATTATATATAATTTTTCATTCACATGGAAATAGATAAAGAGAACGGTGTGCGTGTGTGTGTGCATATATATATTTACATGGGTCGCGGTGCTCCAGTGGGTAGAGCATTGGACTACTAACCAGAGGGTTCTGGGTTCGATTCCCAGGCGAGGCACTCTGGGCACCTGCAGCTCCACCCAAGCCAGTTGATTTTTCGGGTACCAGATCTTCCTGGGAAACCATAACCGGCACAGGGAAAGGAACTGGCCCCCCTACCCTGATGTGTGAATATTCACACGCCGTCGGGCTTGGTACATGGGTGAGCTCTATAAACCGACCTTCGGGTTGATTACTGTGCTTATGGTTATACATATATATATATATATATAAATATATACATATATATATATATACCATGGAACATAGAAGCATTAAAAGGATTAACGAGGAAGGAGTATCAGCAGGCTGTAGAGAAAATAATGGACGACGGTAAAGAACTGAGTACAATCGCAGAAAAATGGGAATGTATCAAGCAAGGGATATCGGAAGCAGCAAAAGACACTATAGGAACCGTTAGGGGAAAAGAATAGGGAAATCATGGGTCACGGATGAGATGATTGCAAAGATGGATGACAGAAGAAGATGGAAGAATGTAAACACAGAGTTAGGCAAAATGAAGTACAAAGAGTTAAACAATAAATTGAGAAGGGCCACAATTAAAGCGAAAGAAGAATGGTGGAAAATGCAATGCGAGGATATGGAAAGTTTACAGAAGAAGGGTGAAATTGGTGCTCTATACAGCAAGGTTAAGTTATTATCGGGAAGTAAGAAGGCAAGATCTGTGCTAACAGTTAAAGATAAGTGGGATATGATAATAGTTGAACCAGGAAAAATCCAAGAGAGATGGAAGGAATATATAGAAACACTGTATGGTAAAGAACTTAGGCCGACAAGGTTAGACATAGAAAAGGAACATGACATAGAAGAAGATAGCTTAGGTCCAGGCATACTCAACGATGAAATAGAAAGGGCATTAAAGGAGATGAAAGCAAATAAGGCCGTGGGGGTGCACAACATACCTGTAGAACTGTTGAAATGTTTAGGAAAATGCGGGAAGAAGGCCCTATATGGAGTAATTCATAGTATCTATGAAGAAGGACTCTGGCCGGAAGATTTTGTAAGATCGGTGTTAGTTCCTATTCCAAAAAAGGTAAAGTCTATATCATTTGAGGATTACAGAACAATAAGTTTGATATCCCACGCAGCTAAAGTTATTCTCAAGATCATCAACAAAAGGATAGAAAGTAAGGCAAATGATTACTTAGGGGATGATCAGTTTGGGTTTAGGAAGGGAAGAAGTACGCGTGATGCCATTGCAGTAAAGAGATCACTAATTGAGAGGAATATAGAATACAACCAGGACGTTTTTGCCTGTTTTGTAGATTTCGAAAGAGGGTTTGATAAAGTGAATTGGGAAAAATTAATGCGTGCATTGCAGAAAATAGGAATGGATTGGAGGGACAGGAGACTAATCCTCAACCTGTACATGTCTCAGACTGCTCAGGTGTGAGTGGGGAACGGAGAGTCCGGATGGGCAGTGTTGGGAAGAGGGGTAAGGCAGGGTTGCCCATTGTCGCCGCTGCTGTTCAACGTATATGTGGAGGAAATGATTAAAGAGGCATGGGAAGAACTGGAGTTAGGAATGAAAGTCTGAGGGGAATTCGTAAAATCGGTTAGGTTTGCTGATGACTAAGCCTTAGTTGCTCAGTCAGCCAAGGGGTTGCAAGCATTGTTGAGTGAATTGGAGGTTCAGTGCAATAAATATGGGATGAGAATCAATATTAATAAAACAAAGGTTATGCGATTTTCCAGAAAGAAAAAGGCTAAGCTAAATATTAAAATAGGCAGGGAAAGAATTGAGCAGATAGAGCAGTTTACATATCTCGGAAGTGTTTTGGACCAATACGGTCAAAGTGGTAGGGACGTAAGGAGAAGAATTGCGCTAGGCAAAGAGGCTTTCTCAAGGAGGAGGGAGTTGATGATGGGGACGTTGAGTAGGGATGTTAAGACAATACTCGTAAAAACTCTGATATGGAGCGTAGCTATGTACAGCGCGGAAACATGGTCACTGAAGCAGGAGGATAGACGTAGATTGGAGGCTTTTGAAATGTGGGCGTGGAGAAGAATGGAGAAGGTGAAATGGACCGAAAGGAAAATAAATGAGGAAGTACTGGAGATGGTGGGTGAGGAGAGGAGTTTGTTGGGAGAAATCGTATGGAGGCAGGAAAAATGAATGAAAGGGGTATTGAGTGGTAGTGGAATGTTGAAGAAGGTAATAGAGGGGAGAATGTTGGGCAAGCGAGGTAAGGGCAGGAACAGGATAGGGATGTTGGACAGGATGAAGGGAGGAAAGAACTACACCGAGATGAAGAGGGACCTGATATAGATTACAGACATGCCAACTTTCAAAAATGAAAAATCGGGAGATTTTTAGAAGTGTATCACGAAGTAATCACTTTTAATTACCACAATATTTCCATGGCACCTTAATCCCTTTATGACACTTTGCCAATTTTTAATGAACGTCACACTTTATTAACATGTTAAGCTAAGTACACAATTTGAACAGTTCATCAAGAACGTAAGAAGGAAAAATCCGGAGTCTCCCGCTTAAATCGGGAGAGTTGGCATGTCTGAGATTAGTTTGATAGGTGGGGAGTCACAAAATGTTTATTTGATAGTTGTGTCCATCCAAAAAAACCTACCTTAAAAGGTAGATTACCTAATAATAATAATATATACCATAAACACAGTAATCAACCCGAAGGTCGGTTTAGTAGGTGATGGTAGAGCTCACCCATGTAAGAAGCCCGACGGCGTGTGAATATTCACACATCAGGGTAGGGGGGCCAGTTCCTTTCCATGTACCGGTTATGGTTTCCCAGGAATATCTGGAATATCCGGTCAGTAGTCCAACGCTCTACCCACTAGCCCACAGCGACCCACATATATATATATGTGTGTGTGTGTGTGTGTGTATATATATATATATACACACAAACACACATATATAAATAAATATACATAATATATATACACTATACATATAGTATATATACATAATACATATACAATAATATACATATATACACACACACACACACACCCACACACATATATATAATTATATATATATATATATATATATATATATAACCATAAACACAGTAATCAACCCGAAGGTCGGTTTAGTAGGTGATGGTAGAGCTCACCCATGTACCAAGCCCAACGGCGTGCGAATATTCACACATCAGGGTAGGGGGGCCAGTTCCTTTCCCTGTGCCGGTTATGGTTTCCCAGGAAGATCTGGTACCCGAAAAATCAACTAGCTTGGGTGGAGCTGCAGGTGCCGAAAGTGCCTTGCCCGGGAATCGAACCCGGGACCCTCCGGTCAGCAGTCCAACGCTCTACCCGCTAGACCACCGCGACCCGCATATATATATATATATATATATATATATATATATATATATATATATATATATATATATATATATATAATATAGAAAAGATGCTCTCCGGCGACGCACCAACACACAAACACTAACACAAAAAACACCACACACAGAAACATAAATGAAGGACACTTACATTGGATATTTACGTTTCGACGGCACGGCCGTCGTCATCAGATGATGATATATATATATATACACACACACACACACACTTTTTTGGAAAACCCACAAACGTGTAATGTAAATTCACTGATAGTCATAACAAACACAGAAACCAAAACACAAAAGAGGGAAAACTCACTGGTTCTCGAATTTTCGGTGGTCCAACCACCTTTCTCAAGAGGAATTAGGAACAGAACAGTTTTCCCTCTTTTGTGTTTTGGTTTCTGTGTTTGTTATGACTATCAGTGAATTTATATATATATATACTTCCTTGATCAAAAAGTTCCCTGAATTTATTCAGAAAATTAAAAATACAAGTTTATTCATCTAAATCTATTTTGTCCCCTTCAAAGTAATCCCCATCGACTGCAACACACTTATGCCAGCGCTTGATCCAATCCTTGAAACATTTTTTATATTTGGTTTTCGGTATGTCCATCAGTGCTTCCTGAGATTTTTCCATTACTTCCTCACGGCTGCTAAAACGCGTTCCCTGTAATGGTTTTTTAACTCGATTGAACAGAAAGAAGTCACAGGGAGCCATATCAGGTGAATTCAGTGGCTGTTGGATGGTATTTGTTGCATTTTTCGTCAAAAAATTACGAATAATGATAGCACTGTGCGACGGTCTCGACGCACTGTGCGACGATTTCTGGTCTCTTTCGGCGAATTGCTTCACGCAAACGTCTCATAACGCCCAAATAATACTCTTTGTTTACTGTCTGGCCTTCTGGCAAAAATTCATGATGCACTACACCGTTGTAATCCATGAAAACCGTCAGCATTGCCTTCTTTTTTGACTGAAAACGACGTGGTTTTTTTGGTCTCGGCTCATTTGGTGAACGCCAGTCACTTGCCTGATGTCTGGATTGCGTGTCATACTCATAAGCCCACGTCTTGTCTCCAGTAATGATCCTTTTGATGAATATGGAATCGGATTCAGCCTCGCAAATCATGTCTTTTGCGACGTCAACACGATCTCTTTTTTGCATGAAATTGAGGTCTTTTGGCACCAACTTTGCTGCTACACGACGGAAACCCAAATCATTAACCACAATGTCTTGGGCGGATCCATAGGCAATGTTCAAGTCCTCCGCTATTTCTCTGATGGTTAATTTGCGGTTATTGACCAACATTTCTTTTACTTTATCAATTTTTTCACCGACTTTCGATGTCGATAGTCTGCCACTGTGTTCAACATCTTCGATTGACTCAAGACCACTTCTGAACCGCTCGTGCCACTGGTAAACGACCGTTCTTTTTAGAGAATCGTTGCCGAAACACTTTTCCCACATTTCCAACGTCCGTGCGCCACTAAATCCGTTTTTTACACAAAATTTAATACAAGTTCGTTGTTCCAAATTTAAATCCATTTCTGCAATAGTAAAAAATCACCAACACACACAGAGATAGATGTACTCTTGGCTACGTAACTTTTGCAAATGTCATGTTATGACACTAAGATTTAAAGGGAATATCAACAACAGATGTACCAATTTAACAAAAAAAACAGAACTCAAATCAGAACGATGGGAGCGCCACACCGTGGTTATTCCGGGAACTTTTTGATCAAGGTAGTGTGTGTGCGTATATATATATATATATATATATACACATATACATATATATATATATGCACATATACATATATATATATATATGCACATATACATATATATATACATATATATATACGTATATATATATATATATATATGTATATATATGCGGGTCGCGGTGGTCTAGTGGGTAGAGCGTTGGACTACTGACCGGAGGGTCCCGTGTTTGATTCCCGGGCAAGGCACTTTGGGCACCTGCAGCTCCACCCAAGCTAGTTGATTTTTCGGGTACCAGGTCTTCCTGGGAAACCATAACCGGCACAGGGAAAGGAACTGGCCCCCCTACCGTGATGTGTGAATATTCACACGTCATCGGGCTTGGTACATGGGTGAGCTCTACCATCACCTACTAAACCGACCTTCGGGTTGATTACTGTGTTTACGGTATGGTATATATATATGTGTATATATATATAAATTCACTGATAAGTCATAACAAACACAGAAACCAAAACACAAAAAACTATCTATATCTAAAAACTATATATATCTATATACATAGATGATTTCTTCAAAGTAACACGGAAATGTTGAATAAAAACCTTAGACAGTAACACACAGCACGAGAACACATAAAAAGAACACTCACAATAATATCTTGATAATTTCGACGGACTCGAGCTCCATCTTCTTCGGAAGATAAGATATGACTGAGGAAAAGGGTACGCGGTGCAGAGTGAGTACGGGACGAGGGAGAGGGGAAAAACAGGCAGTGGGGGAGGGTGAAGGAGGGGTATATGGAGGGGGAGAAAGCGGAGCGGAGAACAGGTGGTGGGAGAGGGGTGAAGGAGGAGGTTATGGAGGGGGAAAGGGAGGCCAGACGGGAGCAGAGATGGAATAAGGAGGATGCGGAGATAGTAACAAGCGACATAGAGAACTAACAATTCATCCACAGATCCCACAACACCCATGACCAAGGGTGTTGTGGGATCTGTGGGATCCCACAACACCCATCAACTCACCAAGTCATCATAAGGGCTTGACAAGTCAAAACACAGGACAAGGATGACAAAATGTATGCGGATGAATAAATTGTCCCACCACCTGGCAAGAAACAAATCCACCTCCATCCACCTCAGCCCCACCCCCCCATTTAGTGAACGACATTGAGAACCGGATGTTGATAGGCTTTACACAGCCATATAAATGCCAATTCCATTGTTTTTAATTTTATAGGGTTATCGGATGGGGGAAGGGATGCTAGAGCAGAAACATTGTAACAGTGGTTGAAGGGGGTGTTGTGGTGGGAGGCATGTTTTGGGATGGGAAGACCCGCGGATGGGGAAGAGGGATTACATGAGGCGCGATAATTGTTCACCCTGAGGATCAGGGGTGTAGAGCACTGGCCTATATAAAATGCCGGGCAGAGTTTGCAAGCCAGAAGATAGATTACATTCTGAGATGTGCATGAGGAGTGAGGGAAGGGCGGGAGAGAGTTAAAAGGTGGGATGGAGACGGGTGGAGTATTGAAAATAGGACAAGTTTTGAATCATGCTCGCAAGCACGGAGTGGGTGTGATTCTGGGGGTGGGAGGGGATTTGGAAAGAGGCTTGGTGGATATAAGGAGGTTGACGGGTTTATATATATATATATATATATATATATATATATATATATATACCTAGGTAGGCCGATAGCTTAAATCATCTACAGTGTGAGTGTCCTTTCACGTGTTACCTGTTTTATTCTGTGTTCTATTGTGCCATCCACAAGTTATATTGCTCTCGTGAGTACTTCCGCATCATCTATATATATATATACAAGGGTCATGCGGAAAGTAGTACCCGTTCGTGCCGCATGAAGTGCTGACGACGCGAGTAGCCGCTGGACGAGGTCAGATAGCTTCAGTGGCTTGTCTGCCTTCTCTGAGCCAAGTTGCGTGACGCTAGCATTGCCTGTGTTGTTTCTGTGATTGTTTACAATGTTTAAAAAAATTGAGAACGCCGCCTGTTGTGAAGTGAGGGCAGTGATTAAATTCCTCAATGCAAGAAACGTTTGCCCATGTGATATTCATCGCCAATTAAAAGAGGTGTATGGAGACAATGTAATGGACGAGTCGTCTGTTCGGCGGTGGTGTCGCAACTTCAACATGGGGAGGGGGAACACACACGACGATGAGCGTTCGGGGAGACCGTCTGTCATTACAGACCAACTGGTGAGCTCAGTTGACGAATTCATGAGGAACGATCGGCGCGTCACAATTGATGACATCTGTGAGCATTTTCCCAATGTTTCTCGAACAATTGTTCATGAAATTGTTAAACACCATCTGCATTATGCAAAAATTTGTGCAAGATGGGTCCCTCGCATGCTTCCAGATGAGCACAAAACCAAGCGTTAACTTTTTTAAGCGTTAAAACTTCAATGGGAAAATGCAGCAATTCAAATGGGAAAATTTCGACCATCCACCGTATAGCCCGGACTTGGCCCCTTCAGATTTTCATCTCTTTACAAAGCTTAAAGACTTTTTGGCAGGAAAAAGATTTGACAGCGATGAAGAACTTAAAGAAGGAGTGACCCTGTATCTCAATGAGCTGGCGGCGAAGGACTATGCAGCAGGAATACAGAAACTTGTCACACGTTATGACAAATGCCTTAATTTGCTTGGAGATTATGTTGAGAAGTAGTTTAAAGTATCCTCTTTCAAATAAAATGTTTTATGTTTGTTAATATTTACTTTTGTGTCTTTATTTCACGAACGGGTACTACTTTCCGGATGACCCTCGTATGTATATATATATATAGATGATAGAGATATATATATATATATATATATATATATATATATATATATATACATGATAGAGATATATATATATATATATATATATATACATGATAGAGATATATATATATATATATATATATATATATATATATATATATATACACTAACACTAACACAAAAAACACTACACACATAGAAACATAAAAGAAGGACACTTACATTGGATATTTACGTTTCGACGGCACGGCCGTCGTCATCAGAATATATATATATATATATATATATATATATATATATATATATATATACATATATATCAGGTCCCTTTTCATCTCGGTGTACTTCTTTCCTCCCTTCATCCCGTCCAACATCCCTATCCTGTTCCTACCCTTACCTCGCTTGCCCAACATTCTCCCCTCTATTACCTTCTTCAACATTCCACTACCGCTCAATACGCCTTTCATCCATTTTTCCTGCCTCCATACGATTTCTCTCAACAAACCCCTCTCCTCCCCCACCATCTCTAGTACTTCCTCATTTGTTTTCCTTTCGGTCCATTTCACCTTCTCCATTCTCCACACCCACATTTCAAAAGCCTCCAATCTACGTCTATCATCCTGCTTCAGTGACCACATTTCTGCGCCGTACATAGCTACGCTCTGTACTGTACGTGACTGAGCAACTAATGCTTGGTCATCAGCAAACGTAATCGATTTTACAAATTCCCCTCCGACTTTCATTCCTACCTCCTGTTCTTCCCATGCCTCTTTAATCATTTCCTCCACATATACGTTGAACAGCACCGGTGACAATGGGCAACCCTGCCTTACACCTCTTCCTAACACTGCCCATCCGGACTCTCCGTACCCCACTCGCACCTGAGCAGTCTGAGACATGTACAGGTTGCGGATCAGTCTCCTGTCCCTCCAATCCATTCCTATTTTCTGCAATACACGCATTAATTTTTCCCAATTCACTCTATCAAACGCTTTTTCGAAATCTACAAAACAGACAAAAACGTCCTGATTGTATTCTATATTCCTCTCGACTAGTGATCTCATTACTGCAATGGCATCATGCGTACCTCTTCCTTTCCTGAACCCAAACTGATCATTCCCTAAGTAATCATTTGCCTTACTCTCTATCCTTTTGTTGATGATCCTGAGAATAACTTTAGCTCCGTGGGTTATCAAACTTATCGTTCTGTAATCCTCACATGACGAAGCCTTTGCCTTTTTTGGAATAGGAACTAACACCAATCTCACAAAATCTTCACACCTTTCCCTAACCATTTCAACATTTCTACATGAATATTGTCCACCCCCACAGCCTTATTTGCTTTCATCTCCTTTAATGCCCTTTCTATTTCATCGTCGAGTATGCCTGGACCGAAGCTATCTTCTTCTACGTCATGTTCTGTTTCTACGTCTAACCTTGTCGGCCTAAGTTCTTTACCATAAAGTGTTTCTATATATTCCTTCCATCTCTCTTGGATTTTTCCTGGTTCAACTATTATCTTACACCATTTATCTTTAACTGTTGGCACAGATCTTGCCTTCTTACTTCCCGATAATAACTTAACCTTGCTGTATAGAGCACCAATTTCACCCTTCTTCTGTAAACTTTTCATATTCTCGCTTTGCGTTTTCCACCATTCTTCTTCCGCTTTATTTGTGGCCCTTCTCAATTTATTGTTTAACTCTTTGTACTTCATTTTGCCTAACTCTGTGTTTCCATTTTTCCATCTTCTTCTCTCATCCATCTTTGCAATCATCTCATCTGTTACCCATGGTTTCCTTATCCTTTTCCCGTTAACGGTTCCTATAGTGTCTTTAGCGGCTTCCAATGTCCCTTTCTTGATACATTCCCATTTTTCTTCGATAGTACTCAGTTCTTTACCGTCATCCATCATTTTCTCTTCAGCCTGCTGATACTCCTTCCTCGTTAATCCATTTACTGCTTCTAAATTCCATTTCCGAACCCGCCGCCCTTGCCTTATCTTCTTGAAACGAACATTACATTTCATAACAACTAAATTGTGGTCAGAGTCCGCATCTGCTCCTGGGAAACTGTGCGAATTTATCACACTGTTCCTAATCCTGTGCCTAACCATAATATAATCTAACTGATACCTTTCTGAGTCACCTGGCATTTTCCATGTATACCTACGCCTTTTGTGGTGTCTAAACCATGTGTTAGTGATGACTAACCCCTGTCTCCTGCAGAATTCAATTGCTTTCTCCCCGCGTTCATCCCTCGTGCCTAACCCATAGTCCCCAACCTCACCACCATCTCTTCCTTCGCCTACCGTCGCATTCCAATCCTCCATCACTATCAAATGTTTCCCTGCAGGAACACTCTCGATGATATCCTCTAACTCATCATACATCCTATCGACTTCTTCCTCCTTGTGGTTGCTCGGTGGCATGTATACCTGAATAATGACCAAGTTCGTCGGCTCTGCTTTAATCTCTACGAGTAAAATTTTATCTTTCGCTTGCTCTATGTTGACTACGCTTCTTCTTACCCCTTTATTTAAAATTATGGCTAACCCTCGTTGGCTCTCGTCCCCGCCGCTGTATATCACTCTATATTTGTCACTCCAGTAATCCCCGCTATCCTTCCATCTCATCTCGCAGAGACCTAAAACATCTATATTACCTCTTTCCATCTCTCGCTCAATATTTTCTAATTTGTCTCTCCTCAACATTGTCCTGACGTTCCAGGTTCCTATTCTAACTACTTTCGCCTTCTTCTGTCCTGCTGCAGTTATTTCTTCCCTGAAAGCGTTTCGTGGGATGACGACCGCGGAAGCCTTGCCTCTCCCGCTGCTGGGCACGACACACCGCCTCTTGGGCCGAGTCCCATAGTTGCCAGGACTCATATTATCTATAGTGCCCATCATTATATTCTTGGGAATCATAATTGAGGTGGTTTCCCGTTGCCTTCCTCAATAGTGTTTTTACTGTGACACCATCACTTAATGGCCGCCCCACTGGGGTCAGACGCCATTGCAGCTGCCTCACTGAGGAAGAGACGCTGCGTGGGCTACCTTTTGTCTGGCTCCTAACCTTCAACGTATCTGGCATGGGTGACCCTTCCAGGAGTAATTATTATTACTCCCGCCAGCACAGCTCCAGGGGTCATCGGAACACACAAGCCCTTCTACCACGACAAGGTTGTAGTCCATGGGAGGGATATATATATATATATACATATATATGTATATTTTTTTAGGTAATCTACCGGTTAAGGTAGGTTTTTGGATGGACACAAATATCAAATAAACATTTTGTAACTCCAAATAAAACCCAATCCAGATCCCTAATCGACATCAGGTCTCTCTTCATCCCTGTGTACTTCTTTCCTCCCTTCATCCTGTCCAACATCCCTATCCTGTTCCAGCACTTCCCTTGCTTGCCCAACCTTCCTCCCTCTATTACCTTCTTCAACATCCCACTACTGCTGATTAATACGCCTTTCATCAATTTTTCCTGCCTCCATAGGATATTTCCCAACAAACCCCTCTCCTCATCCACCATCTCCAGTACTTCCTCATTTGTTTTCCTTTCGGTCCATTTCACCTTCTCTTCATTTCTCTCTCTCCATTCTTCTCCAAACCCACATTTCACAAGCCTCCAATATACGTCTATCCTCCTGCTTCAGTGACCATGTTTCCGCGCTGTACATAGCTACGCTCCATATCAGAGTTTTTACGAGTATTGTCTTAACATCCCTACTCAACGTCCCCATCATCAACTCCCTCCTCCTTGAGAAAGCCTCTTTGCCTAGCGCAATTCTTCTCCTTACGTCCGTACTACTTTGACCGTATTGGTCCAAAGCACTTCTGAGATATGTAAACTGTACTACCTGCTCTATTTTTTCCCCGCCTATTTTATTATTTAGCTTAGCCTTTTTCTTTCTAGAAAATCGCATAACCTTTGTTTTATTAATATTGATTCTCATCCCATACATATCGCACTGAACCTCTAATTCACTCAGCAATGCCTGCAACCCCTTGGCTGACTCAGCAACTAATGCTTGGTCATCAGCAAACCTAACCGATTTTGCGAATTCCCCTCAGACTTTCATTCCTACATCGAAATATATATATATGTATAAAAAACTTAGACAGCAACACACAGCACGAGAACACATAAAAAGTACACTAACTGGGATATGTGTATATAATAATATATATACATACACACACACATTAACATGAAGATGGCTGGAACCTTTGCAATATTGAAGTGAGTTGTTTTTGTTTTGGTTAAATTTTTCCTTTTGACTATAATTAACTGTGTAAGCATCAAGAATTAGTGAATGCCATAAGGGTGTATATTCATTCTATTCAGAATGAAAGGACACAAACCTCTAGTAATTTCATGACAGGAACAGGGTTAAAGAAGTGGAGACCTCCAAACTTGTCTTTTCTTTTTGTCACTGATGCAATCTCCTTAATGGATAGAGATGAAGTGTTTGAAGCAAATATTGTATGAGGTGGTGCAGCCTATAATCCATAAAGAGAAAAGAATGACTTTCTCAAAATGAAATTTTTTATAATCAAATATAACTTAAAATCTGAGGCTGAAAAGATATAATAAAAGATACAAAATAAGGATTAAACAAAAAAAATTAAAATATACAAGGAATGTAGCTATGGTCACGAATCAATGTAAACAAAACAATCCCGGGACCGTAAACTTGATTGGCACTAAGTGATAAGAAAGAAAAGGGAAAAAATCCAAAATAAATAATAAAACAAACTTACAACCACTCGATCACTAGGGTGTATTACGAAATAACTGTCGCTCTCGTGAATCACATTCACACACACACTCAGGGTTTACAAGGACCCCTCCTACGTCAGTGACCCGTCAATCACACAAATAAACGAAAATTATAAAAGGAGGTAATGAAACAGAAATGACTTACGTGAATACAGTCACTCAGGTTTGTTAGACCTTTGTGAATTCCACACACTTACTCAGTTAATTAATCAACGGTTAGTGCCAATCAAGTTTACGGTCCCGGGATTGTTTTGTTTACATTAAACAAAAATATGATGCAATTAATATATATTGGAAAAATTGCTGTGCTTAATGAATGATTTGCTTTACGAGTACTGATCCAGAATGCATTATGCTTATTAAGCAAAGTTCCACTGTCTATAGAGATTAAGACAATTTAATGCAACAATTTCAATTAGCGGATGACTCCATTAAAAGTTACTGTTGTGGCATCTCCAGCAGTTTCTTGAAAAATAGACAATTTATATTTACTTTCATTTAAACTATAATCACATTGCAAGTTGCATACAGATATTGCTTTACATAGTCATGAAGGACGTTATTCAGCAGTTGCTAGGGCCCATTGCTTTTGGTATCACAGAGATGTAATACCAATACCTGTATCAAAAACTGCTCTGAAGAGAATATATTATATTTATGGTGTAATTTATAACTCACTAAAGCAATATACTTACAGCATCAATTTCTTTAAATAGCTGGTGTTTCACATCCATTTTTTCAATAATCGCTTCTACCACAAGGTCAGCTTTCTTAACAGATTCTCCAACCTTCTTGGACAAATTCACCCTTCCCATTGTATCAGAAATAAACTTTTTCCCTTCCTCAGGTTTATCCTAGAATAAAAATCACATATTTAGCATGTGATACAAAGACCTGAACTTTCTACTTGAACAAAATATTATTTAAATTTTTAGGTTAATCCTAAAAATTGAAATAATATTTTGGTCAAACGTCTTTCCACAGTATTTACTATACACAAATAATCCTTCCTGAAAAATTGACATTTCATAAAGTTACAATCTATCGAACAGTATGCATAAAATCAACTGGTAATTTAAGTGGTCAAATACATTCACGTGAGGAACAAAAACATTTTTGAAAACATTAAATAGACACATAATGTGAACTAAGGCAAGGGAGTCTTTGACATAGAAGGGTTATCTCACCTCTAGAAAAATTTAAGGAGCTGTATTTACCGAATGGATATTTCTAATGACAAGACTTTCACAATAGAAGGGTCTTTTTATCCTGCAGACAGCAGCTTCCCCTAAAGTCATCAAAATTAATCAAAATCTTTGAGCTGTGTCAAGCAAGCAGGAGTTATTTGTGGTCATTCTTTATCTACACTGGCAAGGACACAATTCTCAAGTGAAAAACTACAAGGGTTAACCAGTAAGAGACCACAATTGCTCAAACATTATTAGAAGGCCCACAAAATCAAGGGCTGGCTGTGCAGATGGACAGTTATAATACAGGCCTGTAGCCCTCCTGTTCTTTCTTATTTCTGAAAAAATAGTAGAACTGATTGTGCCGAAACAATGAAATTAAACCAAGTACATTCTGCCATATGTACGGGACATAAACCTCAAAAAAGAAGTTATTGCAAAGCATTTGGGCTTGGAGACAGTGATGAAATGGAGAGAGAAGAAAATTGTAACACTCTTGTCCAATTTTCATAGTCATCAACTATATCTGCAAAAAATGGTGTAAAGGACATAGCAAAACTGATCAGTGTGATGAACTACCATATTCATAGGAATGGTGTAGACCTCAAAGATCAGATACTGCAGATTCTCACACTTGAAATAATTTGATGCAACAAATGGTACATTAAGTTGTTTCAAAGGCTGCAGAATACAACTATTGTAAACTAAACCATTATCTAACATCAAAATAATGGCAATTGTATCAACAACAATCATTTATGGTGCAACTGGTGGAATTTTTCTTTGCAAAATATACCACAAGAACTGAGTATAAATTTCTGGGCCAGCAGTTCTCATCTAAAATGCTACCATGCCTCACAGAGAGACTTAGCATATGTAACAATTTTTCATCATTTTCCAATAAACTTCTTTTCTGGCAAGGAAAGTCAATTTAACAATAAAACCATTTTTAATTAAAATTGACAATTTTCCACAAAAATATATATTTTATTTTTAAAAAATTTCCACAAAAAAATATATATTTTTGTGGAAAATTGCCAATTTTAATTAATCATGGTATTCCACCATATCACGCCTGAAACGTCTCTTTTTATAATATCATCATTTCGTTGACCGGAAATGGTTTTAAGACAGTATGACATCCGCTGTATTTCATCAGTTACCCATGACTTTCTGCCACTCTGCTCTGAATTTTGCCTTTTGTTTTTTTAGGGAAAGTTTCGTCAAAAAAGGAACAGAAATTTTTCACAGGAAGTACTGAAACCATCATTAAAATTCTTCTTGGAAAACACTTTAGGCCACTTTTCAAGTGAAAGGTGCATAGACATTGGTATACACAAAAGCATAGATATAGGTATAAGAAAATCTGCATCTTTATAAAATCACTTGGACCTGATTTAGGGAAATAGGAAATACTGCTACAACTGGTGATTGGACAGAAATGTGACAAGACAACAGATGATTCTACCTGGCTGACATTGAACTAAGATTTATATTGTCAAGTAAATCAGATGAAAGACTTGCGATATGAGTGGGCTAAAGTATATGGAGATTCTAATTAAAGTAATCTAAATAGGCTTACAAATTCACTATTATTATCACTTCTTGATATCATATTCACATAAAAATCAGCTGTTATGATTAAGGAGAGGTTAGGGAAAGATCTATGCAATGAGTTCAAGAGGCATGAAAACTTATTTGTAAACATAAAAAAACTGGCTCAAAGATGATCATCTTATATAGAATTAACCACAAAAATGAGTTTCCATAGGAATATTGAACGTTAAACAGTCAAAAGCAAACTCCTCAGTACGAGTCATACAAGGCACACTGTCATAATCACTACATGAACTGTCCCTACCTAATATTCTTATCCAGTTGCTACCAATATAGTTTTCCTATCTAGGCAGTGCTTTGAACCTAGGTGGTCAAAGTAGTCTGGATACAAGAACAAGAATTGCACTAGGCCAAGAACTTTTCAAAAGAAAGGGGGAACTAATGCCAGGGACATTGATACAGGATGTTAAGAAAAGATTAGTGAATATAGCACTTTGATAAGGAGTGTGGTTTGGTACAGTACATAATCATTGTTACTGAAGCATCATTACACACGCAAATTGGACACATTTTTGATGTGGGCTTGAAGGAGGATAGAAAAGGTAAAATGGATGGAAAGTGAAACAAACAAAGATCGATGCAGAGCATTTAATTGGGGATTGGATACTAAAACTTGTGTTAGATGGAAGAATCTTATGCAGACAAGATAGGGTGACGAAAAGGTTAGGAACATTTGATGATATGAAGGAAGATAGAAAATAAGCAGAATTTTGTCAAACAAATTTATCTGGTGGTGTCAATACAGCCAACAAACAAATGGCATTCTTGTTCATCCCTCTTGTCTTATTCCCGATGACATGAGAAGCTGTGCGTTCACTTCTCTCATTACTCTCACATGATATTAATTTGACAGAAGGGAACTTAAGGATGCTGTTTTTTTAGGTTAGCTAGTCATAGGCGTGTAACATCCCAGGCATGCTAGGCATGTAACATCCCAAAGCGTAACTTCTCACTGACCACAAAACTGAAAGTAGCCAATTTTGCAGGGACATAGTATGGTAACATTACCCCATGAAATTTAATTACTGACACTATCTCAGTGGTTCTTACATAAAAGGATAAAGAAGGCACACCCAATGTGTCGTGTCCACACTTTCATTGGTGGTTACATGATGTTGCAGGAGTCACACAAAATGTTCTTTCCACTAGCTAACTTTAGTTCGGGTAATAGTTTAGGAATTCAGTCAATTAGTCAGGATTGATCATCAATTATTTTAATGCACTTATGAAGTTGACACCTCTGGACCCTAAGTTTAAAACTGGAACAAGTTTGGCTTTTAAATGTCATTAGCAGATCTAAAACATCACTTCAAGTATCATAAAATACCTAGCGTACCCCAGTAAACAAGATCCCCTGAGTTAAGTATCATGATTGATATCATTTTATTCAAAATAATGCAAATCAAATGGAATTTTGAATGACAGTTATACTCACAAGGTGTAATACAACTGTCTTTTTTGGATAGCTCTCACAAAAGTCAACTGTATAATCTGCCATCTTGATTGTGATCCAGTGATATATTTCACTTTCAAATGGTTGGTCCCCATGGAAATTTATTGTCATTCCTGGTGAACTTGACCATTGGGTTACATAACATGCTAAAGACCAAATACAATTATTATCAACCATATTCCATAACAGCATAACTCTAAGATGATAGGCTTACACCTTTAGCTGTATCCCATGGTATGAAAGCACCAGTCGGTGGAATGAGGAGGGAGTCACATGATTGGAATTAAAAGACAACCCTTGAATTGTTGTGATACAAGCCAGCTTTCCATCAACTATGTTAAAATCCTCATGCGTTCATATTTTTATTAAATGAATACTACCTGCTATCTATGTGCATCATTTGAAATGCCGTTCCAATATTAGTTAAGCATAATACCAAATTTTCTTTTTCTGGGCAAAGCAACGTTCACGAAAATTCAAATCTGGTGCATGCTTGCATTTGGGCAACCTGTGCTCACATTGCAACAACAGCATTTCACTGGGTAAACAAGTCCAGCAGTAACATTTAACCCAACAAGAGAAATGCACCAATGTAGAAAAACAGACAAATATGAGAGCAAGAGATTTACTATTCCTAATTCACAAACACATGCTTCAACTACCCAAGCAACCATCAGGGTTAAATTGATGATACCATTAATGACTACTTTGTCATTGAAATATAGAATGCTGACTGGGGATTTTTAATTCTTGTCCTTGTGTTTCATTGCGTACAATTGAGTGCAGGAGTCTGATTGTGACTGACGGTCTCTGGTGGAGCAGTGTGAGTTGAATTGCCAAGACTCTCCATTGCACCTGAATGAGTGTCTGCATGGTTTTTCAATTTTTACATGCACTATTTTCCTCAACAAAATCAGCGAATTATTTGCTACATCTCTTAGCAAACACAAATACTGCTCTCCCAGTTGAATGCAGCTAAGGTATGGCATTTCTTAGATGTAATAATAAATCTGCCAAGGTGTATTTATTTAGCTGAAAACTACTTTTTTTTGCCTTAAAATCACACTATAAACAAATATATGGATATATAAATACAGACAATTACAAACACTGAAGCCCTGGGTGAAAGAAAACCCACCTAGGAGGGAATCAAACCTGTGACCTCAGGGTTGGCTGGTGAGGATGTTATCCCACCATCCCTGGGGCTAGTGTTAGTATACTACATAGGGAAGGTATCAATCAAATTGGTCTAAAAAATAAGCAGAATGGAATCAGTGGATTTACGAACTTTGCACTGATGGTCTTTTATTTTAATAGTCCAGCCCAAAGAGCATTACGATCAGCCTCTTGCCATTAACAATGAGGTGACCTCTCTCCCCACCAATCAAAACTGCTTTGGCATTGATTACTGTGGGGTTTATGGTTTCCATTAGTTTTAAATTATTTCAAGCACTTTACCTTGTACATTTTCTTTGATACACGTTCCAAACTAGTTTGGATTCTTGATTGAGCTTTCTGAAGAGCATCATCATTCACTTCACAAATGGTGACAGTATTTCCTGCCTGAGCTGCTACCTAGAAAGGATAAAAAAAGGCTTATTAGAATAAATGCAACACAACTAGTGTTAGCATGATCCTTCATGAAAATGAGCAAGTTCTTCTTAAATAAGGTAATTAAAGGATTTAAACAATAGTATGAATGGTGAAGTTACAAGGGGAATCCTTTAATATAACCATGCTGAAAGATGGATTTGTGCTATCAACAGCTTCTTTCGGGTTGAATTCACAGCAATAAGTGCACACATCAATCTAAAAAGATAATTTGAAAAACATGCTGAAGTACAAATTCCATTTCAAAATTATTAATACAAACAATACTCATGTATATTATCTTACTCCTGAATGGAATCTGCCAACTTGAAAAATAATCAATGGCTTTGTAAAAGTTGGTTTGATCCACCCTATAGTCCCACGCTCAAAAGACACTTTCATGCAGAATTTTGAAATAAACTTGGACGTACTTAATTTGAGGTGCAAAAAAGAAGTAAAAATTTCAGGTGAGTTATAGAAGGACAAGGATTTCTATCAATGAGCTTTTCATCAACTCTCTTGAAGCATAAAAAGTTTTATTTGGGCATCGTTTATCTTGCCTATCAGTCTACTTCTTCTTCTCTCCCCACCACAAGCAAGGTTAGGAAATACCCCCAACACTCCTTTCGTCCTTTTAGATAAGGAATTCCTCAATGGTATAATCTGATTGACAACAGATAGATAAGACAGTCAGCTTCCCATTGTTCACAAGTACTCTTAGTTATAATTTTGTACTTAGTAACCTTTGATGAAAGTATAAATGGTTGTTAGCATAGCTGCACTTCATTACCATTTGAGTTTTTAAATCGCGAATGCTTCATTGCAGTAAACTTATTAGTAGTAACTGATAATGGGCAGCTAAAGCATATCATATGAAACCATAATTATCATGTAACTGTTTGGGTTATGAAGTTACCAAAATTTTCATTTCAGGTTACTTGGTGACCACATTTCTACATGGTTACCTAGTAAACATTTTTTGATGACTGCCATGAAGCTAGTTATCAGGCAACCAACTTACAGTTACAAAAAATAAACCTCGTTTCCAAGCTCTGGAAATATTTAGTTTTAAAAATCATCAGCTTTTCTGGGGCTTAATTGGACCCAAGCACACTAGCAATGTTAATATGCACATTTCGAGTAGCCTTTTTACAATCACCTAGTAGTAACTGAACCGAGTCAATATTTTTCCACGACTACCCTAAAACTCAATTGTAAATGAGAATATTTTAAATTTTTATCGTGAATCTAGTTTAAATATAAAACAAGCATCAGCTGTAACAGTTTTTCTACAATTAAATAAAATCATGTGGCTCCTCACAACTATCAAAGAAAGCCGGTTTAAATTATAAAATACCTGCTTTCTGAAATTTTGGCTTGAACAATAATAATATTTAATATATGGTACATACCCTCATCTCCTTTATTCAAAGTTTAGTACAAGACAACCAGTCCTTAAAACGTAAATTTTGGAATTACTAGGAAAATCATTTAGGGAAATCCGAAATATTTATTTATATATGCAATGAGGTCATGATGGTTTACTGATTAGTAAAATATTAACTGGAGTTTCTATACCACACCACCATTTTAATCACAAATGAAAATTGGCCATTTTTTCAAGATAATCATAATTAACGCAAACAGAAATACTCAATATATTATACAAGAAAATACGGGGTAAAAACTTAAGTTGAATATTAAGTTTCACATTCCAGTTAATTGAAAATTGAATGGTTATATTCTAACAATGGGCGAAAAAAGTACATACCACGAGTAAACTAAACATTGTATTTCACTTTTTGTGACCACCGCAACAAATAGTTTCTACTCATAAGAGATGGCGAGATGAAATCAGCCATTGAGACAAGAATCCATAAAAGTTCAAATTCCAAGGAACGACATGGTCATGGATTTACGCTGAGGATTTGGGCAGTTTAGGATTGACGATAAATTTTATAGGAACTTAGAAAGTGCTCTTAAACTATAACCCACCGCTGAAAAGTGAACATTTTCCCAAGTATTCTTCAATATTGATGAAATATCCTGTACAATATACACTTACCGGTTTCAGTACTGCGTTTGTAGGCAATTGAAACTAATGCCTTCAGAAATTATCATTTAGAAACATGAAATTATCCTTTAAATCGCAAATTCATATCGTTTACGGAGTTTGAATTAAAGAATTGAATTGATAACATTTTCAAACGGGAGAAGAACCTATTAACAATCCCAACAAACCAACTTAATGCCTCAAGTTGCAGTCGGTTCAGGAAGGATGAACCATTGGTTTAAGCCAATTAATTTTTTTTGAACGTATACTTTATTAACTTTTCATTTAGAATAAAGCTGGGGCTTACCTGAGCAATTCCAGATCCCATTAACCCACCACCGATCACCGTCACTTGATGAATTGAGGCAGACATTGCCTTTGATGAAGAGAATCCTCTCTTAAGCATTGAAAATCGCGTAATCATTATTGTCTTTTGGCAAAAATGATAGCCAAGAAAAAAAATTAAGTTGCTTTCACAAAGGTCAGCAGATGGAATACTAGAAAGAGTGTGCTGCTGTGGCCATCTTTAGGTCTGAAATCCTGGACGATGACACCACAAACTCAGCTGGCTTTTTTGCTGATAATTTTATATCTTCCCTGGCAACTTATATAACAGCCACTAGAGACACATTTGTTATTTAATATGTAGGCTACGTATCATACCGTTGCGATACTAACGTCACTCTTTCAAAACGGCCATTTAAAGAACCAGAGGTAAACACAACACGTGCGGCAGATTCAAATGTCTTACAGGAGCCCCAAATTATTGCTTTTATTTAATTGGCTCTCTGAGGCTTGATAATTAACAACTCCTTAAAAATAAAAGTAAGGAGTTGCAGAATTTTTCCTCATTTTCTACAATTTTTTCCCGGAATTTTGTAAATGTACAGAGTGGGAATATTGATTTATTGTTGCCTCACCAATAACTTTTTGTTATGGAAACATTTTTTTGCCGTCTTTAATTTTTCAATTTTCAAATTGGTAACCAATTTTGAATTTTCAATAAGTTATCAGGCCTGAAACCAAGTCTTTCTCCTAACTCAGATCAATCCAAGTTAAAGGTGACGAACAAAACAGTGAAGTGAATAAGCAACATAACTGGCACTGATGGAGGTTGCAATCTCATTTGCGGGGGTTAATTAATTATTTTTACCTGCTTTTAAGGATTAATTTATGATTGTACCAATGAATTGTTGAACATTTTTGTTTTTATGTCATCAAGGTTTGACTTGTGATTTTCCAATTAAAACATAATACTACATAGGCCAATTACAGTAATTGGTGCGAAGCCACAAAATTTGATTTTATTTTATTGGTCATTTATCATAAAATCAGATTTATTCCCCTCAGTGGTTGCTACGAGCTCTTTTCAATGTCTTCCACACTCTCCATTATATATTTATTCATTATATTCTCGAATTCAATGCTATGCTCCATACTTTGACCATCATTGAATACCTCCTGTTTCATTATCACTTTTTGTTGCTACCGTTTTTTCTGGAAACTAGTACCTTGAGCATTTTCTAAATACTTTTAGAGCCCATCATTAGCTCATTCATAGAATTTACTTTTTTTGTTTTAATAAGTTCTGAATATTTTTTTCTAATTTTCCTATGCGCTATTTTTTTTAATTTTATTCTTTTTCTGATTTATTTTGGATTTGGTAACACTTCTTTATAATTTTCTATTCATTGATATCATTGTGCTACTCTCTTATCATTTTTATCATTCTGTCCTCTTTATAATTGTCTAAAATAACCTTTTCAAAGCATATATCTATTTTCACACAATTTCTTCATTCTAAGGAAAATCATTGATCATAATAGTGATGCAGTAAAGGTCAGGATTAATATCAATTTAAGCCATGTAATAAGATGTAATATGTTATGTTCAAGGAAGAGATAGGCTTGGGCATGTGAATGTACATTTTACCATAGTTTTTTAAATTGATTTACTTATGCTATTATTGATCATTTAATTAGTTATTATTGCCATATCATCCTTTCACAAATAAATACTTGCATCCTAAGCATAGCTTGAGTGAACCATTGTGGTATTCCTAGTGTTGCCAAAATCTAATGGTCATCCCATTTCTTATACTTACCTCAAAATGATTACAACATATCCATCTGTTCATATTTAGTCAAAGTCTATGATAAAGATTGAGCTAGATGATATCAATTGGAGGAAAAAATAAGCACTGCGATAAGTGATATTGAGCAAATCTCCGAGAATCAATATGATTTTAGCATGCTCACGGAATCCTGTAAAGTTATGTAAAAAGAATTGCTATCTTATTTCAAATTTTAGTACTTTGCCAAACAGAAACATAACATGCATACTTATACAGTGAGCTTTAAAAATCAATGTGCAAATCTTCTCATATACTGCAGGTGGTGCCCCAATATTGTGGTGAGAAATCTTTCCAGGAGATTTGTCAAATCTGAAGCTAAATGGAGTTGACATGGAAACTAGCAATGGTAGGGATAATATCAAAATATGCATAACTAGGTTATTTGTGACAAAAAAACTGGAATGCATTTAATTAAATCCCAGGAATTAATGACAAAATAATTTAACTCTAGATTTTCCCATGTCATTTAAAACCGGACCGGTTGTTTTTCTTTGTTCATTGATTTCTGCAGATGAGGCAGTTTCCTTCAAAATTACTGAATATTTTTTAGTTAATTTTTTAGACTACTCAGCACATTAGAATGGTAAATCGTATGTAAAGGAAATGGTTAAAGAGGCATAGAGAGGCCTGGTGATGGGATTAAAACATGGTGGGGAATCCAAAAAACTAGTTAAGTTTGCAGATGATCAAGCTTTATTTTTCCAGTCAGCCAATGGGTTCCAAGCTTTGGAAAGTCAGTGTGCCTAGTATGGGGTGAGAATAAATGGATACTTAACAAAGGTTGTGTGGTTTTCAAAAAAGAGATATACTAAATTAAATATAAAAATGGCAATATTAATTTGCTTAAAGATCAATTTCCTGCACTCTCTTCTACACTGACTTGAGAATTAATTGCAGAATATGAGTTTGAATCTGGAAACCTCAACATTAAATTTCAACAATCTTGCCTTTACTTTTAGTTGCATAAGCTATACTCCCTCCATAAATGTGCACCTGTTTTGAACAAAAACCAGGTGTAATATGCTAGGAAGCATGGAAACATTAACAAAACTATTTGAGCAATGGATTTTGACTAATACCCAACATGGTCCTGCTTGCATTTGTTGTTTAACAATTGAGAGTCTATATTCTTTGTTACCTCAAAGAGTACGCCTACACCAAATCAGAAGAATATATATATATGTATGTATATATATGTGCGCTAGGCAAGGAGGCTTTCTCAAGGAGGAGGGAGTTGATGACGGGGACGTTGAGTAGGGATGTTAAGACAAGACTCGTAAAAACTCTGATATGGAGCGTAGCTATGTACGGCGCGGAAACGTGGTCGCTGAAGCAGGAGGATAGACGTAGATTGGAGGCTTTTGAAATGTGGGTGTGGAGAAGAATGGAGAAGGTGAAATGGACCGAAAGGAAAACAAATGAGGAAGTACTGGAAATGGTGGGTGAGGAGAGGGGTTTGTTGAGAGAAATCCTATGGAGGCAGGAAAAATGGATGAAAGGCGTATTGAGCGGTAGTGGAATGTTGAAGAGGGTAATAGAGGGGAGAATGTTGGGCAAGCGAGGTAAGGGTAGGAACAGGATAGGGATGTTGGACGGGATGAAGGGAGGAAAGAAGTACACCAAGATGAAGAGGGACCTGATATAGATTAGTTTGCTAGGTGGGGAGTCACAAAATGTTTATGTGATAGTTGTGTCCATCCAAAAACCTACCTTAACCGGTAGATTACCTAAATAATAATAATATATATATATATATATATATATATATCGATGATGCAGAAGTACTCACGAGAGCAATATAACTTTTGGACGGCACAATAGAACACAGAATAAAACAGATAACACGTAAAAGGACACTCACACTGTAGATGATTTAAGCTTTCGGCCTACTCCGAGGCCTTCTTCAGGTCTGACCTGACATATATATATATATATATATATATATATATATATATTCAGTTCTGTTCCTAATTCCTCTTGAGAAAGGTGGTTGGACCACCAAAAATTCGAGAACCAGTGAGTTTTCCCTCTTTTGTGTGTTTTGGTTTCTGTGTTTGTTATGACTATCAGTGAATTTATATACATATATATATATATATATATATATATATATATATATATATATATATATATATATAACTTTTGGATGGCACAATAGAACACAGAATAAAACAGATAATACGTAAAAGGACACTCACACTGTAGATGATTTTATATATATATATATAAGGAAAGGGGATGGGTATGGTGAGATTTCGGGCTTGAATGTGTATTTGGCCAATGTGGCTCATCTCTTCTTCTGGCTATGCATGCCATGAAACGTACCGTTCTGATCCTATTCTCAATGATGCTGTATGCTGTGTTTGAATATGTTTGGCCAATGTGGCTCGTCTCTTCTTCTGGCTATGCGTGCCATGAAACGCACCGCTCCTATCCTTTATCATATTGTATGAATGCTTTTCTACTATCCTTTCCCCTTCTTGTGTGCCGTCTATTTCTCCTTTGGTGGGTGAAAAAGCTCCCTAACGCCATCTCTCGGGCAACAACTATCGGAGCACTTCGGCGCTTTATAAAATCGCAGATCTCAATGTAAATCTGGTTTCCTTATTAGCTTAGTTGGTAGAGCATCCGCCCGACAAGTGGAAGGCCCGTGGTTCAAATCCTGGAAAAGGAAATATTTTTACATTTGTGACCTGCTCAAATCCGCCTTCCCCACCTTTCCTGTGTTTGTCTGTTATGTATTTTCCTATCCCCTTTCCTTATATATCTATTTCGATGTGTGAGAATAATATATATATATATATATATATATATATATATATATATATATATATATATATATATATATATATATCGATGATGCAGAAGTACTCACGAGAGCAATATAACTTTTGGACGGCACAATAGAACACAGAATAAAACAGATAACACGTAATAATAATATATATATATATATAAAACCATAAACACAGTAATCAACCCGGAGGTCGGTTTAGTAGGTTATGGTAGAGCTCACCCATGTACCAAGTCCGACGGCGTATATATAACCATAAAGAAAGAAGAAGAAATTTGAAATAGGTTACAATTATGGCAATATCGTGAGATCTTTTTATATAAAAAAATATAAACACAGTAATCAACCCTAAGGTCGGTTTAGTAGGTGATGGTAGAGCTCACCCCTGTACCAAGCCCGACGGCGTGTGAATATTCACACATCAGGGTAGGGGGGACCGGGACCCTCCGGTCAGTAGTCCAACGCTCTACCCACTAGACCACCGCGACCCGCAATATATATATATATATATATATGGTAACTCTGTCTGTCGCTATCAGGTCTGCTCCCCTCTCCCCATCTCCCCTCATTGCCCCATCACCCTGTTCCAATGCTAATTGCCTCTCGAAAAACATCAATTTTTTGTCATACAAAATATGCAGTTTGTTTTACATAGGCGAATGCATTACCCCTCTATCCATTCGAATGACTAATCACCGCTACTCCTGTAATTCTATCTCAATCTCTTCTCTTCCTATTCCTTCACACGCAACTTCACACAAACTTTCATTCGATGAATGCTTTTCCCAATAAATTCAAGAATCCCTACCCGATTCAGCCACCAAAATAGAGGTGAGAACTCGCGAATCCACATATATCCTAACTTTCCAATCCTTTAAAATTCCCACTCTTGACCACCATCTTTAATTGCCCCCCCCCCCCATTATTCCCTGCACCTTCCCCCCCTTTTTTTCACCTCCCCGTACACCATCCTGGGCCCAAGACGTATCAGTCTGACCTGAAGAAGGCCTCAGAGTAGGCCGAAAGCTTAAAAAATCTAAAATGTGAGTGTCCTTTTACGTGTTATCTATTTTATTCTGTATTCTATTGTGCCGTACAAGCATAATATTGCTCTCGTGAGTAATTCCACATCATCTATTATTACGTAATCTACCGGTTAAGGTAGGTTTTTGGATGGACACAACTATAAAATAAATATTTTGTAACTCCAAAAAAAAAACCCAATCCAGATCCCTAATCGACATCAGGTCTCTCTTCATCTCTGTGTTCTTCTTTCCTCCCTACATCTCGTCCAACATCCCTATCCTGTTCCTGCCCTTTCCTCATTTGCCCAACATTCTCCCCTCTATTACCTTCTTCAACATTCCACTACCGCTCAATACGCCTTTCATCCATTTTTCCTGCCTCCATAGGATTTCTCTCAACAAATCTCTCTCCTCATCCACCATCTCCATTACTTCCTCATTTGTTTTTTTCGGTCCATTTCACCTTCTCCATTCTTCTCCACACCCACATTTCAAAACCTCCTATCCTCCTGCTTCAGCGACCACGTTTCCGCGCCGTACATAGCTGCGCTCCATATCAGAGTTTTTACGAGTATTGTCTTAACATCCCTACTCAACGTCCCCGTCATCAGCTCCCTCCTCCTTGAAAAAGCCTCCTTGCCTAGCGCAATTCTTCTCTTTACGTCCCTACTACTTTGACCGTGTTGGTCCAAAACACTTCCGAGATACGTAAACTGTTCAACCAGCTATATTTTTTCCCCTCCTATTTTAATATTTAGCTTAGCCTTCTTCTTCCTGGAAAATCGCCTTACCTTTGTGTCAATTATATTAATTCTCATTCTATATCTATCGCACTGAACGTCCATATCACTCAGCAATGCTTGCAACCCCTTGGCTGACTGAGCAACCAACGCTTGGTTATCAGCAAACCTAACCGATTTTACGAATCCCCCTCTGACTTTCATTCCTACCTCCAGTTCTTCCCATGCCTCTTTAATCATTTCCTCTACATATACGTTGAACTGTACCGGTGACAATGGACAACTCTGCCTTACACCTCTTCCTAACACGGCTCATCCGGACTCTTCGTTCCCCACTCGCACCTGAGCAGTCTGAGACATGTACAGGTTGCGGATCACTCTCCTGTCCCTCCAATCCATTCCTATTTTCTTCAATACACGCATTAATTTTTCCCAATTCACTCTATCAAACGCTTTTTCGAAAGCTACGAAACAGGCAAATACATCCTAATTGTATACTATATTCCTCTCGATTAGTGATCTCATTACTGTAATGGCATCGCGCGTACCTCTCCCCTTTCTAAACCCAAACTGATCATCCCCTACGTAATCATTTGCCTTACTCTCTATCCTGAGAATAACTTAAGCTGCGTGGGATATTAAGCTTATTGTTCTGTAATCCTCACATGATGTAGCCTTTACCTTTTTCGGAATAGGAACTAACACTATCTCACAAAATCTTCCGGACAGATTCCTTCCTCATAGATACTACGAATCAGTCCATATAGGGCCTTCTTCCCACATTTTCCTAAACATTTCAACAGTTCCACAGGAATGTTGTCTACCCCCACGACGTTATTTGCTTTCATCTCCTTTAATGCCCTTTCTATTTCACCGTCGAGTATGCCTGGACCTAAGCTATATTCTTCTACGTCATGTTCGATTTCTATGTCTAACCTTGTCGGCCTAAGTTCTCTACCGTACAGTGTTTCTATATATTCCTTCCATCTCTCTTGGATTTTATCTGGTTCAATTATTATCTAACCCCATTTATCTTTAACTGTTATCACAGATCTTGTCTTCTTACTTCCCGACAATAACCTAACCTTGCTGTATAGAGCACCATTTTCACCCTTAGTCTGCAAACTTTCCATTTCCTCGTATTGCGTTTTCCACCAGTCTTCTGTTGCTTTATTTGTGGCCCTTCTCAATTTATCGTTTAACTCTTTGTACTTCATTTTGCCTAACTCTGTGCTTAAATTCTTCCATCTTCTTCTCTCTTCCATATTTGCAATCATATCATCCGTTACCCATGGTTTCCTTATCCTTTTCCCGTTAACGGTCCCTATAGTGTATTCAGCGGCTTTCGATATCATTTTCTCGATACATTCCCATTTTTCTTCGATAGTACCCAGCTCTTTACCGTCATCATTGATTTCCGCCACATCATCTATACATAAATAATGACGAAACACGAGGGCAATATAACATTTGGATGGCCCAATAGAACACATAATAAAATAGACAACACGTAAAAGGACACTCACATTGTAGATTATATTAGCTTCCTGTATATTACTTCGGTCTATTTTTTTGTGTTCCATTGTGCCGTTCAATGATATATATGATTAGTGGACAAAGACAAAAACACAGAAACACAAAAATGGAGAAAACTCCCTAATTTTCAAATTTTCAGTGGCCCAAGCCACCTGTTGGACAACCAAAAATTGGAAAATTAGCGACTTTCTTTTTTTGTCTATTTCTGTGTTTTTGTCTTTGTTTACTAGTGTTAAAAACACCATATTCACATCGGTGAAATAGTCACCCAAGTCTTTTATATACAGGGGTAGACACATTCCTGCAGAACTATTGAAATTTTTAGGAAAATGTGGGAGGAAGACTATATGGACGGAATCGCAGTATCTATGAAGAAGGAATCTGGCCGGAGGATGTTGGGAGGTGAGTGTTAGTTCCTATTCTAAAAAAGTTAAAGGCTACGTCCTGTGAGGATTACAGAACAATAAGGTTGATATCCCACGCAGCTAAAGTTATTCTCAGGATCATCAACAAAACGATAGAGAGTAAGGCAAATGATTACTTAGGGGATGATCAGTTTGGGTTTAGAAAGGGGAGAGGTACGCGCGATGCCATTACAGTAATGAGATCACTAATCGAGAGGAATATAGTATACAATTAGGATGTATTTGCCTGTTTCGTAGCTTTCGAAAAAGCGTTTGATAGAGTGAATTGGGAAAAATTAATGCGTGTATTGAAGAAAATAGGAATGGATTGGAGGGACAGGAGAGTGATCCGCAACCTGTACATGTCTCAGACTGCTCAGGTGCGAGTGGGGAAAGGAGAGTCCGGATGAGCAGTGTTAGGAAGAGGTGTAAGGCAGGGTTGCCCATTATCACCGGTACAGTTCAACGTATATGTGGAGGAAATGATTAAAGAGGCATGGGAAGAACTAGAGGTAGGAATGAAAGTCGGAGGGGAATTCGTAAAATCGGTTAGGTTCGCTGATGAGCAAGCATTAGATGGTCAGTCAGCCAAGGGGTTTGCAAGCATCGCTGAGTGATATGGACGTTCAGTGCGATAGATATGGAATGAGAATCAATTTTAATAAAACAAAGGTTATGCGATTTTCCAGAAAGAAAAAGGCTAAGCTAAATGTAAAAATAGGCGGGGAAAAAATATAGCTGGTTGAACAGTTTACGTATCTCGGAAGTGTTTTGGACCAACACGGTCAAAGTAGTAGGGACGTAAAGAGAAGAATTGCGCTAGGCAAGGAGGCTTTCTCAGGGAGGAGGGAGTTGATGACGGGGACGTTGAGTAGGGAGTTTAAGAAAAGACTCATATAAACTCTGATATGGAGCGTAGCTATGTACGGCGCGGAAACGTGGTCGCCGAAGCAGGAGGATAGACGTCGACTGGAGGCTTTTGAAATGTGGGTGTGGAGAAGAATGGAGAAGGTGAAATGGACCGAAAGGTAAACAAATGAAGTACTAGGGATGGTGGGCGAGGAGGGGGGTGAGAGATGTGTCATTTAAAATTTAAGCAATCTACCTATTCTTGTATTAAATGAATATCACAAACCTTATTTGTGGATCGCGGGTTGTGGAAGCCGTCGTCGATTTACGATGTGTCTTCCATGTTCCGTCAATTTTTTTCTGAGCCGGTAAAAGTCCATCGGTTCTGAGCAAGTTTCTCCGTGTACTTGATGATTCAGGTCTTGTTTAAAAATTATCTAACCTTTCAGGCAGGGATCGAATATCTAATCAGCTGAGTGACCATGGTCACTCAACATTCCTCTGGTTCATCTCGCTTGTCCAGTTAAGAGGGAGTGGATTTAATCGTTCGACTGGGCACTCCACCAGAGAGGTCTCAGGTGAGGACAAGAATCGATGCCCCAGATGAGAGGAAGAACCTGAGGGACGAAGGTCATTTTACGAATTCATACATAGCTTCTGCAGTCCTACACAGACAGGGTCCCTCGACACCCTGACCGATCATACAGCAAGGATTACAGCGCTGGTGTGAGAACGATTCCAATTTCAGGACTCAGCCTGCGAATTTCCTAAATTTTTCTTTGTTTATTAATGCTCAAGAATGAGTCTTTTTGTGGATCACTGGTTTCTGCTCTGAGGGAATGAGAAAAGTTATAAAAATAGGAGGAATGAAATAAATGTTTCAGGAGACAAATTTCTTTGAAATCGTATGAATGGCAATATGTAATGAATTAACTTATAAATATCGGGTTTTACGTGGTAATATTTATTCTGGTTTTTCACTTTTTGTATTTAGACATTTTTTCCAGCACAGAAGACCATTCAGTAGATAGTCCAATGAGATTCGTACAATTTGGATTGCCTCTTCTTTTTCCTGTTGTAGCACTTTGAAATCTTTATGGAGATTGTTTTTTTACAGAGACTAATTATAGCCTTCAGCAAAATGCTGTGCAAGAGCTCTCACACCCTCCCATGTTTCTTGACCAGTTGACTCAATTTGCGAAGCTGGTAGAATGAAACCATGAATTCCGGTATCGGGAAGTTCTATTGTATATGCATATTTTATCTGTGCGACTCCTTTAGCCCAATCATCTGAAGCACCTGAAGTGTAAAAAAAATAGTCATCCAGTTAGTCACTATTTAAGTCTCTAAACATTGTTTCAGGAAGTTGATATTAAAAATCAGATTCTAGAACAACTAGGCCTATTAAAATATGATTCAGACTTTTAGACATGCTTTGAGGGAGGGGATCGATGATATAGAAATAAAGAGTGCCCTTACATGAAATGGGAGAGATGTTACAGCACGTGTTTAGGTTCAACAAGCCATCAATATGTGCAAAACAGCCAACACTTACCTTGTAAATGTTGTTGGCTCAGTGGGCCGAAACGAGTGCTGCAAAAACACTTATTTTGTGAATAAGTTCAGTATTGTTTCATCTTTAATGAACTTATTTTGACGAAAACGATAGGCTCGCGAATAAAATAAAAAAATAAGTTATACAATTACTAAGAATAGATTTCTTTAGCATGAGCTTCATTTGGGTGCGTTTTTACGATAAAAATATTGATTTTACCAAATTTGTAAAAGGTAAAAAAAGTGACAAAAACATTTTCACCTGCCATTCATTTCAATATTTGAAAAAGCAGGAACTCATTTCGTCAAAGTGTGTACACATTGGGTCATACCAAATTATTCACTAATTTTATCGAGGCCGACGTAAGCCACTTCACTGTCGTTTTACATTAAAGTAATTAATACTTACTACAGTGTTAATGTGGATGTCATGAGACTCAGAAATATAAAAAGAAATGCCTAAAAATTCCAGAACAAATGTAATCGATTGAAAGAGTTTCACTCCACTACTTCTTCGCAATTTCCCTCTCTAGCTCTTCTCCATAGCAAAACCTGTCTCGACTCTCCATTCGCTTTACGCAACCTAACAGCCTGAGACATGTACATGTTCCGGATAAGTTGAGTATCCTTCCAGTCTTCTCCTGCACTCTGCTTGAAGGTCATTAGCTGTGCCCAGTTCGAACGCCTTCTCAATATCTACCAATTATAAAAATATATCATTCTTGAACTCTATGCGTCTTTCTACCAGTTACGACATTGTTGCTATGACATTATTCGTTACCGTCACTATTCTAAACCCAAACTAATTGTCGCATTTTGCTGGTATCTCCATCCTTTACTAGCTGAATATTGTAAATCATACCTGTTCCGCGCGTAAGAGCAAAGTTATGGGCATATAGTCCTCATATTCCGCTACTTTCTCCATTCTTGGCATGGTATCAATGATGATCAAAAAACTCCTTCCGGACAACTTACTTTTTAATAAATACTACTGTTAGAACCGAGTTAATTCAATCTCTTTATTCCTCGTTTCTCTAAATTCATGCGTTGTTTTGCAGGGTTGTTATCATTTCCCATAAACATTTTCCATTTAATTTCCCTCGATGCTTTTTCTATATCCCAGCCAAATATCCTGCTCCGAAGCTATCCCTGTCAATACCATTTTCCCTTTCTTTAGACAAAATTCCTGGACTACTATTGGATTTGTAAGAATATGCTCTTCCTCGGCTGACATTTTGCCCATCGTGTCTCTGATAGTGCAAATGGCATTTATTTTCTTACACCAGTTTTTTCACATTCATGTATAGCACATTACTTTTTCCACCATGTTTCCTTTGCCCTATTGGTTTATTAAATCAGTTTTTGTTTAGCTCTTTCTGATTTATTATCCGTATTCCTGCGTTCACGTTCTTCCATTTCCTTCTTTCATCCACCTTCCAAATCATATCTATTTTAACCGAGGAAGAAACTGATAGGGTATTCTATCAGTTAGAGGATATAAGCGAAGTTTTACCTGGAGGGAAACATTTGATAGTGATAGTTAATTAGAACACGATGGCAGGCGAAGGAAGATATGGTAGGGCACTACAGTTTAGGAACAAGATTATCATGGAGAAAAAGCAATAGAATTCGACGGTAGACAGCGTTAAATCATAACAAAAACTTGGTTTCCACGCTACAAAAGGATGCACCATGAAAAATACTCCGAGATTCCTGAATCTGAAAAATCTATCAACTTATTCACATTATGACTAGACACATGATTTTTAGAACAGTGCAATAAATTCGCAGTCTCCCAGGAGCGGATGAGGACTCAGAACATTATTTAGCAATAACGAAGTGTAGCATCCGATTCTCTTTCATAAAACAGGAAAGACGGTTCAGGAAATAGAAGCTTTGGTTCTAGTATATTGGGAGATGGTTCGAATTAACTTTAACTACATTTGCTCTAATAAATCTAAGTAGTAACACTCCAAGATAATACATTTTGCTACGCTGGAATGCCTTAGAACGAGCACTTGGTATTTTCCTAACGAATGATGTGACAAAGACAACGTCTTTGATTGGCGTAGGGATAGAAATCAGAATTTACTCTTAACAGATTCAACAATTTTCTCAAAATACAATTGAAATTTCGAAGCAAAACAAATGTGAACCGCGAAATCAAATATTGAATAGACGTGATCGTGAAGTCACGTGCATAGGAGTCACTCTATGTCCAAACTTCAATTGGAATACCACTTAGGAGAATGTGAGGATCTGCATTAAAGGAACTTAACTTCTTTCGGCGGGTTGTGAGGAAAAATTGGGAAACATGTTTTGCACTATTTACAAGTGTAGGGCACATTTACTAGGCCATAATTTGAATAAAAAGAGACGTTTCAGGCGTAATGTGGTGGAATATCATGATTAATTAAAATTGGCAATTTTCCACAAAATAAAAAATGTTGCGGAAAATTGCCAATTTTAATTAACCCATGATTTGCTTTTAATTACAAATTATAGCCTTCTTCTAACACCCCTAAATCACACGTTACGCCTTTAGCCATCATGGAAGCTGATTGGATAATGAATAGAGAGAAAATCTCTCACTCACTTCTTAAAAATTTTTGATTTTTACTCTAGTATTCCGGATATATATTGTAGCCAAACCATTAAATGAATGACCCTCTCTTCAGGGAGGCAAAGCTTTTCATTGGTTGCCACACACTTTTATTCTGCTGATGGCTGCGGAAAACTCAGTTGACTCTAAATGCAAATCCATTTTTTTGGCATTGAAACATTGAACTTGAAACATTTTTTACTGAAACGTATAATGGTTCGGTGCTCGTTTCAGCGTCATGCTTAGGGAGATTGACTCATCTCCTTCATGAATCAGCTCATTTGACTAGTCTCATCGAACATAACATATCTGTGTAGAGATGTAATGATCGTGCATGCATGGCTGGTGACCTGATACCCCGCCACACGCCCTAGTGACGGCTTGCAGGGCATTATGTAAATTTGTCAGAAGCGTTGATGAATCTCGTGAGCGAATATTAGTCTGCGCATCTTGGTTTACAATAAACCCGGAGTTAGACCGTTCCTCGTGTTTGACAATGATTAAATCACTAACATTTCGATATGAATAACTACAAGAGGGCACATGGGCTTACTTTCTGTGTATACGTACCAGAGGAAGCGTATATGAGCTCGGCAGACGTTCCCAGTAAGTAGTCGGTACCTTTCACCGCCTTCAGGGCATTGACTCCCTTCTCAGCAAGCACGTACATGTCATAATAGTCGTCAGGTTTTACAGTCTCCGTCCAACCCCATGGAATCAGCCACATTTGTGAATACGAATGTAAAGAAAGGAAGAGGTGAATTTGGTCTTTGTGCTGCATGATGAAATCTGCCATAGCACGAGTTTCTGGCTCCGAGAAGGGTTTGTGGCCTGCAAAGTTATCATCACAAGGATTTGAAGAGCCACCGACCTTCATCCACTGAAAGTCCCAGTTCCTGTTGGGGTCAACGCCCACACACTGACTTCTGACACTGTAGGGCATGGCGTCACTCCAATACCCAAGCGCCGGATTTGGCCGCCGCTTCTTCGAACCCACTGGAACGGAGCGAGTTTTACGCCACAGGCGATCGTGCACATGTGAATACTCATAACCATCCGGATTGGAAACTGGGAGAATGTACCAGTCCAAATTTTCCAGCAAGTGGGGATGTTTGTCTCTGAATTCAACCAGTTGCAGCAGAATATATGTGACAGTTGCAGGTGAAATCCATTCTCGACCGTGTAGACCTGAAAAAAAATTATGTAAATCGAAATTCAATTTGGCTCAAAAGCCTTCGCGGCGTGGCGATTGAAAATGAAGGGAGGATTTCGGGTAATCCCGGGATTTCTGCCATCGCGGTGTACAGGTGGAAAATTTTCATGGCACTCCCAGTTTAAGTGTTTGAGTCTGATGCTTTGATCCTGGGACAGGCGAAAAAGCAGTCATATGAGGCAAACGGATGCGGCGAAGACCCAAGCAAGCGAGCCACGCGCCCTTCATTCTTTCTAATTTATCCCCATTTACATTAATACTCTTTGTGTTTTTTATACGTTTTATTGCGGGATAAAAGTCAGAGCACCTCATACTATACACTTGCATTTGATTGAATCCATTGTCCTTGATTTTGTCGGATAATCTGGTTAAAAGAATCGTCATCTCAAATAAATCCATTTTAAGGCGTTAATACTTTCGTCGATCATAATTTATTATACAGCCTGTGCAACTGACGGTTTACTAAAGGCAATTATTAAAATTTTGCAGTTAATAGCCAACCATTTCATGACATTTTAATCATTACGAGACCTATTCAATTTCTTTCCTTAGCATCAAGTAAATGGTAAAATTTCACAGGACGAGGCATGCCGAAAGATGAGGATTTTGGTGGGAAGAGGTGAGGGGAAGGGGAGAGGAAGGGGGGTGGAAGGGGAGGGGGAGAGATAGAATGGGGTAAAGGGCACAGACCCTACTGAATCCAGCGTGAGTTTTCCAGATGACTATTCTGGTGAGAAGGCTCAACCGAAGAAATGGTCGGTTGATGATGGACCGTGAGCAAATCTCCCCCATCTCGAGGAGTTCTCATCCACGCGACTGCAGATTACACCGCGGCCTCCGTGACCTCCGCAAGCCCGTTTGGAAGAGTTTCCTGATGCTGCTCTTCCACTACGGAATTCCATGATGGCTATGGCCCACCCTCCTCGCGAAGATAACGGATTCGGGACAACCACCCATTGGAGAGGGGGCAGCCGGAGGAGTGCAGTGTGGGAGATGAACGTGCAGGAGGAAGTGGCCACGTGATTGATTATTTCCATCTTTCCAAAGCCTATGACTCTGGAGGTTTCCTTCCCCAAATGTAGAACTTCGAAAAATTCCACCGCTACTCTGCATCTTCTCATTGTTTGCCCCATCAGTCTCACGCTGGAACACGTGGAAATACCGAGCATTGCTTCCACTTATCATGAAGACACTTCGAAGATTCGCAGATGAAAATATCTCCTCCTCTGATATCTATTGCTTACATCAGGCACCTTTAGCCAT
Organism: Hetaerina titia; assembly: GCA_037158775.1. Taxonomy (NCBI): domain Eukaryota; kingdom Metazoa; phylum Arthropoda; class Insecta; order Odonata; family Calopterygidae; genus Hetaerina; species Hetaerina titia. The sequence goes on along the minus strand of CM073779.1, from coordinate 381,480 downwards.
TTATCTTAACTCTTCGCGAAGAAGGATGCATGAATTAAAATTTGTTTTTATTTTCATACTCTGTTTTTAAAAACTTTAATGAGCAACGACGGTTTCGACTCTTTAAATTTTGCCACTTAAAAACTCATAAAAATTGAGCCTTGGGTGTATCTATAAAAAATGAGTTGAATTTACGGGTTAGTTTTCAATTTGGGATCAGTTTGACAGACATAATACATTTATATTATACCTAATTAGGCATACCTATACGTTTGTCGGTATTTACGAGTCGCATATCGACTTTAGTAGACACTTATAGAGAAAAACATTTTTATCATAAAAATATTAGGCACCTAGCTGTACAGATACAATTTACCAGTTGTCTGCCTGTTCAATTTTCATTAAATGATTAAAAATAAATAAATGTATGCACATGCATATAAACATACATATTAACATATATATATATATTTATATACATGCATACATATGTTAGTATAGTATATGTATTTATAATTATCATGAAAAATACTCATCGAAGAAATTTGAAATAGGTTACAATTATGGCAATATCGTGAGATCTTCTTATATAAAAAAACATAAAAACAGTGATCAACCCTAATGTCGGTTCAATAGGTGATGATAGAGCTCACCCATGTACTAAGCCCGACAGCGTGTGAATAATCACATATCAGGGTAGGGGGGCCAGGTCCTTCCACTGCGCCGGTTATGGTTTCCCAGGAAGATCTGGTACCCGAAAAATCACATAGGTTGGGTGGAGTTGCAGGTTCCTAGAGTGCCTTGCCCAGGAATCGAACCCCGGATCCATCCAACGCTCTACCCCCTGGACTACCGCGACCCACATCTATGTATATACATATATATGTGTGTGTGTGTTTATATATATTTTATTATAAGGTAATCTACCGGTTAATGTAGGTTTTTGGGGGGACACAACCACCAAATTAATATTTTATGACTCTTAACAAAACACAATCCAGCAACCTACTTTACATCAGGCCCCTCTTCATCTCAGTGTACTTCCTTCCTCCCTTCACTCAGTCTAACATTCCTATTCTATTCCTGCCCTTCCCTCGTTTGCCAAAAATTCTCCCCTCTATTACCTTCTTCAACATCCCACTGCCGCTAAATACGCCTTTCATCCTTTTTTCTGCCTCCATTGGAAATCTCCCAACAAACCCCTCTCCTCACCCACCATCCCTAGTACTTCCTCATTTAACAAACCGAACGGTATTAGGGTTAACCTTGTGAAATTTATCCATGATGGAAAGGAGACAAACTATGCAAATTTCACTTGAATAGAGATTTATTCACGACCCGGGTTTCAAACACTTAATGTCATCTTCAGGTGATTGATGACATTAAGTTTTTGAAACCCGGGTCGTGAATAAATCTCTATTCAAGTGAAATTTGCATAGTTTGTCTCCTTTCCATCACTTCCTCATTTGTTTTCCTTTCAGTCCATTTCACCTTTTCCATTCTTCTCCAAACCCACATTTCAAAAGCCTCCAATCTACGTCTATCCTCCTGCTTCAGCGACCACGTCTCGGCGCCGTACATAGCTACGCTCCATATCAGAGTTTTTACGAGTCTTTTCTTCACCTCCCTACTCAACGTCCCCGTCATCAACTCCCACCTCTAGCCAATAGTAAATAATCGAAGAAGAAACTCCAATACCTTTTGACGTGGAACAACTCTGCCCGAGCGTACCCATAGATATTGCCCTTGCAAACATCGCAGACTGGCTACACACAAAAGACATAACACCCATTGAAATTAAAGAATTCGTTACTCTTACTAAAATTTGCATGGACATAACATACTTTCAGTTCAACGAGAAATTTTACAAACAAACGCAAGGCACAGCTATGGGAAATCCTCTGTCCTGTTTTGTCGCTAACATCTTCCTACATTACTTTGAAAAAGACTGTAGACACACGTTTGACTACTTCCCTAACACTTGGCTAAGATACGTAGACGACATTTTTGACACCAGCAAGTGCGACATAAATGACTTTTTGGACCGGCTGAACAAACAACACGATTCCATAAAATTCACCTTTGAAGTCGAACAACAGGCCTTTCTTGGACATACTAGTAATTAGAAACAAAGAGGTCTTAGATTTTGACATTTTTAGAAAACAGACCCACACCGACAACTACATCAAAGCAGATCCACACCACCATTTTCAAAAAAAAATGGCAGCTTTTAATTTTCTCATACACAGATTACCGACGACACCACTCAACAAACAACGCTATTTCAAAGAGTTGGAAAATGTCAAACAAATAGTCATTAACAATGGATACACATCCCAAATTATAGACAAATTACTTAGAAACAAAAAAAGAACTTGCTAATAAACATACAACACTCCTACCACAACGGGAAGCCAACAATAACAAATTTATCGCATTACCATTCTACCCCACATTAACCCGAGGCCTTGCTAAGGTCTTTAAACAAATTGGCACCAAAGTCACTTACACTAACCGTACACGCTTCTTACGTGTTTAGGGAACCCGAAAGACAGAACACCACATTTAGACAAATCGGGTATTTACGAAATAACTTGCTCTCACTGCCAACTCTCCTACATTGGACAGACGAAACGTAATCCCAAAATCAGATTTAAGGAACACATAGCACACTTTAAGAACGGACGTTTCGAAATATCAGCTGTCGCCAAACACATTTTTGAAACTGAACACTCCATCACTCCTAACGACTTAAAATTATTAAAACCGATATAACACTGTAAACTCGATGCGTGTGAGAGTTTACACATACACTTAAACAGGAATAAACTTATGAACAATGAACTAGGCATCATCAACAGTTCACTTTTTAACTTCGTTAGTCAATTCAAAAGTATGCAGCACCCTCCTAATTGCCACCACTCGTCCTTCCCACGTGACCTCAAAAAACTCCCCCCCACCTACCGACCATCGCTTGACCCTTCCCCCCCCCCTTGCCCCTCCAGGTATATATACCTCACCCCCCCGACCTGAACACCCACTTGACTTTGGATAGTGCCTGGTGCATAGTCTTCTTTCATTTTTCAAGTTCCCTTTCGATTCTCTCCCCGTAGATGGTCACCTGGTGACCGAAATACCGGTATTGGAGCTTCTTCTTCGATTATTTCTATTGGCTATAGGATTTTCTTCCTTCCTTGAGCAAACTTGTTCAACAGCCAATAGCTCCAGATCCTCTATTTTTAACTGCCACCTCCTTTTGAGAGTCTCTTGGTCCAGCGCAATTCTTCTCCTCGCGTCCCTACTACTTTGACCGTGCTGGTCCAAAACACTTCCGAGATATGTAAACTGTTCTACCTGCTCTATTTTTTCCCTCATATTTTAATGTTTAGCTTAGCTTTTTTGTTTCTGGAAATTCGCATAACCTTTGTTTTATTGATATCGATTCTCGTCCCATATCTATCACACTGAACCTCCAATTCACTCAGCAATGCTTGCAACCCCTTGGCTGACTGAGCAACTAATGCTTGGTCATCAGCAAACCTAACCGATTTTAAAAATTCCCATCCGACTTTCATTCCTCCCTCCAGTTCTTCCCATTCCTCTTTAGTCATTTCCTCTACATATGCGTTGAACAGCATCAGTGATAATGGCTCCCTGCCTTACATCTCTTCCTAACACTGCCCATCATGACTCTCCGTTCCCCACTCGCACCTGGGCAGTCTAAGACATGTACAGGTTGCGGATCAGCCTCCTGTCCCTCCAATCCATTCCTATTTTCTACAATATACTCATTAGTTTTTCCCAATTCAATCTATAATATGATTTTTCGAAATCTACGTAACAGCAAATACGTCCTGGTTGTATTCTATATTTCTCTCGATTAGTGACCTCATTCCTGCATGGCATCACACGTACGTCTCCCCTTCCTTAATCCAAACTGATCATCCCCTAAGTAGTCATTTGCCCTACTCTCTATCCTTTTGTTGATGATCCTGAGAATAACTTTAGCTGCGTGGGATATTAAGCTTTTTGTTCTGTAATCCTCTCATGATGTAGCCTTTACCTTTTTCGGAATAGGAACTAACACTGATCTCACAAAATCTTCCGGACAGATTCCTTCCTCATAGATACAACGAATCAGTCCATATAAAGTCTTCTTCCCACATTTTCCTAAACATTTCAACAGTTCCATAGGAATGTTGTCCACCCCCACGGCCTTATTTGCTTTCATCTCCCTTTATGCCCTCTTTCTATTTCATCGTGGAGTATGCGTGGACCTAAGCTATCTTCTGCTACGTCATGTTCCTTTTCTATGTCTAACCTTGCTGGCCAAAGATCTTTATCATACAGTGTTTCTATATATTCCTTCCATCTCTCTTGGATTTTATCTGGTTCAATTATTATCTAACCCCACTTATCTTTAACTATTAGCACAGATCTTCCCTTCTTACTTCCCGAAAATATCCTCACCTTGATGTGGAGCGCATCAATTCCATCCTTCTCCTGTTAACTTTCCATATCCTAGCATTGCGTTTTCCACCATCCTTCTTTTGCTTTATTTTGTGGCCCGTCTCAATTTATTGTTTAACTCTTTGTACCCCATTTTGCCTAAGTCTGTGTTTACATTCTTCCATCTTCTTCTCTCCTCCATCTTTGCAATCATCTCATCCGTTACCCATGGTTTCCTTATCCTTTTCCCGTTAACGGTTCCTATATTGTCTTCAGCGGCTTTCGATATCACTTTCTTGATACATTCCCATTTTTCTTCGATGTACCCAGCTCTTTACCGTCATCCATGATTTTCTCTACAGCCTGCTGATACTTCTCCCTTGTCAATCTATTTAATGCTTCTACATTCCGTTTCCTAACCCGCCGTCCCTGCCTTATCTTTTTGAAACGACGTTACATTTCGTAACAACTAAATTGTGATCAGATTCCAATCAATTGCATGTGGAATCGATGGGACTCAGACTAGATGCTTTGGAGCAGTTTGAAATTTTACTTTTTGAAAGTGCACGCTCCAACGAGAATATTGTTAATGACTTTTTGTACACCTCCCACTCCCCTCTCCTAAACCTACCACTACTCGATACCTGGGCTAATGAGGGTAAATACCCCTCTATTTCCCCCCAATACTCTCCCTTGACCTCAAGATATGTAAAGGGCTTTACATTTATGTCTATGAACCGTTTTTAACACCCACCCACTTTCCCTCTGCCATTAGGAGGAGTGCTCCCCATAGGGGATTTCCTCCCGCTCTCCAACCTTCCCCCCCAAACATCATAGCTCGATTCCCTCCCCCACCTTCTCACCTCCCCGCCCCTACCTGAATGTAGTATATATAGATGGGTGTCTGTAGAGTTGTTACCTGAAGATGACGTTGGACGTCGAAACCCGGGTCGTATCGTAATAAATTTCTCTGAAATTACAAAGTTATCTTCCTTTCATTTCCAATATGATCGATTTCACAAAGTTACGCCGAATACCATCAATAATGTACTCAAATTATTCCAAGCATCACAAACGAAGTATTATGTGTAGAAAAACCAATTGTGAATGGGAATTTCTTTATATTATTTGAATGGGCACTTGTGATATTAATCATCCTATGTGCCACCATCATATCAGATCTTATATCTTTTAGGCTGCAAACATATATAGTTCAAATAAAAAATTTCACATTAGCTGAATTCATGCATGAGAATCAGGGCGCACTTATGCATTTGTAAAACCTAAGAGCTTTATCGTTAATGGTTTGATGCATGACTAAAAACCATTCAAAGTTCTTCAACATTTGAACTATGGAACCTAATTCACGCTATTATGGATGCTGTTCTAAATTTTTGTGATAGTATCGCAGAATCCTTGATAGCAAACTATAAGGGAAAGGGAATGCAAAGTCAGCTATAGGAAATTAAACCATGACTGGAAAGAAAATGTTCTTGATTGCGACCCTGATCCATAGGCCATTTTAGGGATTATAAATTGTTTGATTGAATTTACTACTTTCCGTATCATTGTTTCAATTTTAAGTCCCCATGTCATTAGAAAAAGTAAAACTTGAGCCTGTTTGAACCCTGGTCTGGCCCTTTGATAACAATTTTTATATGACTGCCACAGACATTAATTTTATTTAAAATTTGTCATACGTGTTAAATGTTTTACCAAATTTATTATTTGATACGGATTAGGATATTCAATGGTATATCATAGACTCGGTCCGAGTGAGCGCATTGACACAGAAGACTGAATTTCAGAAGAGGAAAATATTTTAAAGGAGCATTCGCCATTATTAAGTGACTGTTTTAAAAAATCCGGCTATCACAGTGCCTCAGCATTAGCTTTTTTCAGTGAATCTCATGCCTTATTACCATTTGTTCGACATACACATGGAAATACTAGAGAACCATTCATCTCAAGAGTAACATTCTCATCTTGATGGCTTTCCTTTGTAATGAAGGAGAACAAATTGAGTAACTTCAGGCGTGATGTAGTGGAAGTCGAACATAATGAATAATTGATGAAAAATTTAATAATTGATCGAAAACCTGATGATGATGTAATACATCGAAACCCGGTCGTAAAATAAATTCTATCAAGTGGAAAAGTGCTATGATCTATTATTCATAATGAAGGAGAAGACTAATAATTGAAATGTAAAAAAGTTCAAAACACCAATATTTCAAATGCTCTTCTCCATTTAGCTGAAGTTTGCTTTGCATGGCTAGGCCAATGTAGAAAATTCAATGTTAATAAAATTTTTAACTCCTTTTTTAGTTCATTCCTCACAGTATTTACAATATTAAGGGGTTGTCAGACAAGATTATGCAAATTATTTTCATTTAGGTTTTAGGCGCTTAAGAGTGTAATCCATACCTCCGTCAATCCAAATGGCAGGCTTATTCTCTCCTCCGGACGATACCTTAAGGACTTTCAGTGTTCTCCCTTCAGTCGACGTTCCTATGATCACAGTCTCACAAATTTCCTTATAGGTGTGCGCCAGGTAGTCAATGTAGCTTTCAATATCTAAAAAAAAATTGAGTGTAGCATATAAATTATCTTATGTGAAAATGATTGTAATATTTTCACACTTTTTACATCTGCTCATATTTTATTTTGAAATAAAATCATTGTAAATTTTTATTTCGGAGTTTACACCTTGACCAATATAAATTAAACTTATCCACCTGTCCCTCACTATAGGGAGAATTTGATGAATAAATCTTGATTGCATAAGTAAACAAAATTGCTGAAACATGAACATGTACACGTTCTATGAACAAACTTAGATTAAAATAATGCGAACCAAACTATCAATATTCCTGAAAACAACCTCAATTAAATGTCTTGGAATTTTATGTACGACTTCACTAAAACAATTGAAACATGGAATAACAGTCCAAATCTGAAGTGCAGCAGCAGCATAGAACAGAGAAATTATTTCTTAACCAGACCTATTACTTGCAGAAAATGCAGAAAAAAACTTGTGTTTATTTCTTGGTACACCTATTTTCGTCATCAGTACTAAAAAATCTGATGGTGAGGTGGAGAAGAGATAAGGTGCAGAAGTAAGTTCGCAGTTAAGCGATCTAAAATGCGGGGCTAAGCAATTTGACACTGAGGCAATGGGAGAGCAAATGCAATACGAGAACGATGAGCTTTATTTTACGATACGGCATCGGCGATCTACCGTGAATTCAAGGAACGGATCCCTATAGTAATTTCTGGAGTGGTGTAGGACTTATAGCATTTATTTTTGAGTGTGTCAGAGTGTATTTGAAATTCACATCAACCATTTGTTGACTCCCTCTTAAAGATAAAATCTTCATAGCTTTTCACAATTTTGCGATTTTGTATTAATAACGTTGAAAAAGTGCAATAGCTTTCATTTGATGGATGGTATATCCACCACTTCCATAAAAATAATCCAAAAATCACTCAGTGCATTTGTTTTATAACTAGTAATCATGCCTGTATATATTTTACAATGAACAACGGAGATTTACTTAGCGTTTTTATTTTGGGTCTTAAGGCTGATACGAAAGAAGACAATAGGTTTTAGTGAAAAATGCAGCAAACCATTTACTAACAATGAAAACACTTTGAGAATTTACATTAATACTTTTTATTAACTAATCATTGGCTATTAATAATTTTTAAAAAATGCAAACATTAATGGAATCAACAATAAAAATCGCATATCTTTGTAGAAAATATTGCCAGTGGTAAACAGCGAAGGTGTTTTCCCCATTGTGGAACAATTTTACAATGTCAGATTGGTATCGTATTATAGTTTTTTGACACTGAAAAAATGACACCAATTATTTGTGACAAAGCAAACGCAATTTTCAAGGACTAATGAGTTTTAAATCTACTAGTTCGACGGTTCAAAAGTGGATTCTTCCCAACCGCGCGGATCCAACACAGAGTGAATTATCAGAATATCAAATAAAAGAATATTCACCATCAAAGCGCAAAACCAAGTTTGAAAACAGCCAGATAATAAATTTGCAGCTTTTAGGTAATTTCTTGTCTTAGGTAATTAGGCAATTTGGCCTTCAAATGTATGTGCCTAATGGTATACATTATATAGGGAAACTTAGAACCAAACTGCAACATAGTGATTTGGGTGACCCTCGGCCAATGAATTTCGCCGAGGAACGGTTGCGGTGTAGTCTGTCCTTAAAATTTAAAGAAATTAACCAATTTGGTTAATTGTTGAATTGGCAGGCATTCATTATCTCAGATTTCGGTGTAAAAAAAGTGGCACCACTCAAACTGCTGAATGCTGCAAGTCCGTGATTTTTATGTTTTTTCAACGCGACCTCTGAGATAAATTTATGTTTGCAATGAAAATTTGCTTTTGAAATGTTGTGCCCTTTCCTTTGTTAAGTCTCTCAACAGTTGATTTTTTCGAGAATCACTTCACAAACACATACAAACTTGTATACTGAACTCGTAGAAAAAAACGGGCATTTTGGAAATGGATATTTCACACACATAGCAGTGAAATGGATATTTCACTGCTATGAAGCTAGTATGCAATAAATATACTGAATGATCAATCTACGTTTTCAATATAATCAGTATATATTTCCTATTACCATAAAACTATGGCACTTGGTAGGCATCATTATCGGTACTTGCAGAATGTTAGCGTTCTGTAGTTAGTGATCACTCATCAGCAACCAAGATTCAGCTCCAGAAATCTTCACTCTTTTAAAAAAGGCAACAGCACTTGTATTACCAGAATATAGTCGGGAAATAACTAGTAATAATTACTTTTATCTTCGGTAGGATGTTATTTAAACGTCCGAAATAAGGAAGCTTGGCATAAAATATTGATGCCGAGGTGTATGTAAGTAATTCTCTTGTTCCCCATTCATATCTTTGCCGTAAAATACCTACTATGCATGTCTGCTATTTGACTTCTGGCTGATGTTCATGTGACCGGACAATTGCTAGTGTGTAATTCTATTGTTGGGATACCCTAGTCAGTCTTCCGAATTTAGAAATCGCGTGAATATGGATACTTAAAATTTTCATGTGTACAAACTACAATATTAACATGCAAACAGTTTTCGAATGCAGCTAATGTGAACTAAACGATGTAAATAGTCCAAAATATAGTTATACAAGGTCATTACGAACCATGCAAATTCATTCGTTTTTTAAAAATATCGTAAATGCTGGCTATAAGTTGGGTTTCTTGATCGACCTCGCCGACTGAAAATAGTACTATGCCACGATCTCCAAATGCTTTTCTTTAAGACATTGACCGTTAGCTTTGGGGTCCTATTGCTGAGAAGATTATGTGCTCTTGGGGTGGGATGGGATGGTAATTGGCATTAAGTTTGCGCACGAATCGGCATCAGCGGACGACATCATTTCAAACAGACAGATGAGCATGGGCTTGAATGTGACCTCGGGCGCGATATGTTTCGCCCTATCTTTAAACTTCAGAACCTGAAGAGTGGGTTAAACAGGCGGGTCGCATGCAACGCCTCCAGCGGCAGACACGTGCCAAAACTGGGTTATCACCACAGCAACATGTTAACATAATCGCATTTGCTGAGGGAACGTCCATGAGTTGCATCACACATTTTGGGCCACTTTCGGTTGCCCACTCCCCTCGTGCGACCCCCTTCCTGCCCACACCATTCGCCCCCCTCCACGCACCATTTGCAGCCTGCCCTCCGGTGAATTTTCTCGAGGCCCTTCCCGGAACCGACGCGTCGGGGCAGAACGGGCGACCCAGCGGGTGGAGCGACGGATGCAAAGATCAAAGGTGAGTGTTCTTCGCCCAAAAAATATCAACAATTCAATCAATGAAAACGATTTTAAGAATGAAATACCTCTGCGAGTTTCTTTTGTTCACGTTCAAAGTTCCCACGCGTCCTTGCCCTGGAAAGCCCTCTCAACGACTGAGAAAAAGTTTGCAAGGGAAACCTTTAAGCAAAGCTATGCACAGCTCACCTAAAGTGCCCACATTCACGCACATCGATGCGCACTCCGAAACACGCCTGGGCCTCCATATCGACTTATCTTCAGGATATGGAGGCACGGGAATGCGGTGCGTTATCATGGAACAAATTACGTGTTTCGGCGTCGGCTGAAGTGGGTACGGTAAGGAATTAAGGCGAAGCAATTTTTGTCCGTGAGACATACGCAGAAACATTTAGAAGCAATAGAGTCCAATCCTATCCTGGGTGGTCGAAGAATGCCACCCCCCCTCCCCCGCCCTCCTTATCCATTTTGAGGAAAATTTAAATAAATCCTCACAACCTCCCGTCATTTCCTCGACACCCCCTTGGCGTCGAGCATTTGGAACAAAGACGCGTGCGTTCTCTACGCCAAGTATCACGGCCTGCGGTGCAAGCGCCGTAGGAACTATAAGTGCTAGTCACTTGTGTCATTACATTCGAGTGAAAGCCGCGAAAGCCAAGTACAGAGAATGTACAAGTTCACTCAAATTGCATGCACTGCACAGTGAACGATTTTGAGACCCGAAGGGTTTATTTTCAAATAACCAGTTGGCGAGGGAGGAAGGGTATGTATTGTTTGTCTATTACTGTTTACAATGATCCCAGACTTGTGAAGCTGACGAGTGATGGCGGTAACGCTGTTACGGGAGACACGATGACGCTGAATAATCCCAGAACATGATGAAATCAACAGGCCTGACCACGAGTGAACAATTAAGGGAAATCGAATTCAGTAGAACTGATCGCTAAAAGAAATCATTTTTCTCTCGTGAATTCGCAAATTGGAGATCCACAAAGAAGAATACGATACAAAAGCATTGGCCTTGCAGAAGATAAAATACCAGGAACATCGCTGGGTGATTTGTGTAGATTTAAAAATGGTAAACTTTCTTCTTGGGCAGCAAAGTGGCTACACAAAATATCTTTGTTTCTTGTGCCTCTGGGATAGCAGGGACAGACAAAACCACTGGATTAAGAAGGAGTGGCCTAAGAGAGAAAACTTGGTTGTTGGGAAAGAAAACATCATTGCTGAATCTTTAGTTGAAAGAGAGAATATCATCTTACCGCCTCTACATATTAAACTAGGCCTAATGAAGCAATTTGTATAGGCTCATGACAAGGATGGACCATGCTTCGGCTACTTAAGACTAAAGATGCCCCATATAAGTATTGAAAAACTTAAAGCTGGTATTTTTGAGGGGTCACAAATCAGACAACTTACAAAGGATCCTGCTTTTGTCGAGTCAATGAATGAGATTGAAAAAATTAGTTGGATGTCATTTGTTGAGGTCATAAAAATTTTTCTAGGAAATCACAAAAGTGAAAATTATATTGAGCTGGTAAACTTTATGCTCAGTAACTTCAAATCACTTGGATGTAATATGAGCACAAAAGTTCACTACCTACACAGCCACTTAGACAATTTTCTTGGAAATTTAGGAGACACAAGTGAAGAACAAGGTGAAGGATTTCACCAGGATATAAAAACAATGGAAGCTCGCTACCAAGGAAGATGGGATAACCATGTGATGGCAGATTACTGCTGGTGCTTAAAACGAGACTGTTTGAACAAAGTGTACTCAAGAAAATCGCGCAAAAGAAGCTTCCGATGTGTTGAGTGATGTTTTTATGTATTTTTTTCTTTTCAATTTGTTTTATTACAGTAAAAAAAATTAGTATTTGTGTTCAATTGTCTTGTAAATTTTTGTTGTGTTTGTGGGTGATTTAACAGCCCTAGAAATAAATCAAGTTTTTATATTTAGTGGGTTTTATTATTAATATAATATTCCCATATCATCATGTAGAAGATTTTTTACGTAAGTAACAACATATCTATATCTTGAAAACTATAGGTGATAGGAAAAAACTAGCGTCATAATTGGATTCAGCACCCCGATTGTTCTTTAAATCAGCATTAAAAGCTCCGGCACCAAAACCACTGTTGGCCTGTGTTATTTATCATTCATCCGCATACATTTTGTCATCCTTGTCCTGTGTTTTGACTTGTCAAGCCCTTATGATGACTTGGTGAGTTGATGCCTTGGTCATGGGTGTTGTGGGATCTGTGGATGAATTGTTAGTTTCCTGTGTCGCTTGTTACTATTTCCGCATCCTCCTTATTCCATCTCCGCTCCCCTCTGGCCTCCCTTTCCCCCTCCATAACCTCCTCCTTCACCCCTCTCCCACCACCTGTTCCCCGCTCCGCTTTCTCCCCCTCCATATACCCCTCCTTCACCCCTCCCCCACTGCCTGTTTTTTCCCCTCTCCCTCGTCCCATACTCTCTCTGCACCGCGTACCCTTTTCCTTAGTCATATCTTATCTTCCGAAGAAGACGGAGTTCAAGTCCGCCGAAATTATCAAGATATTATCGTGAGTGTTCTTTTTATGTGTTCTCGTGCTATGTGTTACTGTCTAAGGTTTTTATTCAACACTTCCCTGTTACTTCGAAGAAATCATCTATATATATATATATATATATATATATATATATATATGTTATATATATATATATATATCTTGAAAAGTATAGCTGATAGGAAAAAACTAGTGTCATAATTGGATTCAGCACCCCAATTGTTCTTTAAATCAACATTAAAAGCTCCGGCACCAAAACCACTGTTGGCCTGTGTTATTTATCTAATGAATGGTGTCCTAAGGCTTCCTGGCACACCCTCGTGGGGACTTAGAGGGTAAGATGTGGATCTAACCTAAGTGAGCTATTGTGCCTCCAGCCATGCACTTTAGGCCGCAACTCAGCAGTGGACAGAGGGAAGGTGGCGTGGAAAGCAATGGTCCCTTTCTAAGGTGAGTTGAGAGTTCCCCTCTAATCGATTTTCGTATCTCGACCTCTTCCTACCCGCCCACGGCAGGAAATTCATGCCCTTGTGATCTTTCCACAATGATTTGTAAGCGACCTCAATCACAGTAACATAATATATTATTCAATAACACTAACTAACATTGATATCTCATCCATGCTTCTCCTACTTTCTTGATTTAAAGCAGCACACAATCGAGTTGATTTTAAAGTATGATTCACCGTTTTATTATATCGGATTTTGTAGCGGATACTCTGCGGACTAGTATACAGTTTGAGTTAAAGTAATGTGGAGTTAAAAAAACACATTTCCGAAGAAAAACATTTTTATGATGCGATATTAAAAGCCGAAGTGAGAGTGATTACAAAATGGCATTCACTTCATAACCCCAGACTAGGTAGGGGTGGCGGGGACTATAACCTTCTCCTCGGCACGGTGGTGGTGGGCCGTTGCCATAGGATGGGAAATACATGTATCTATGTGACTATATGTATGTATTTTATAAATTTTATACCTTATATAAAATTTATATGACAATGGGTTGAATGGAAGAAGGGACCATTAGGTCTCAATTTCACCCAAATAAAGTCCTTTATCTATATATATATATATATATATATATATATATATATATATATCTAACCGATAAATAATGGACGTGTTTGAGTTAAATTTAAAACTTTTTTTTCGAATTAAATATATAGGAGTGGTTACATCTGATTTTTATTATTACATGGCGTGCAAGAAAGGGCGAGGTTGTATTAAAAAACTCTTATATCTTATCTTGTTGGTTCAATCTGTCATATGAACTCGATGAAATAAAATCGGCTGAAGAGCGTGAGTGTTGAAATGTTGCCAAACTTAATGCAGAGAAATGTTGAGTTGCTTATGGAACAGCATGATTGAACTTCAATGAACGCGCCGCAGAATCCTTTCAAAATGTCAATGGCGTAATTCTCTCTTTATTCAAAGCCAACGGATGAAAAGGGTATATGGGGCAACTTTATGATAAAAGGATAAGGATATAATATGAATCTATTATGATTTGCTTTAAGACAATGACTCGACACTGATGCTTAAATTTGACCCTGCGCTGTCGGGGTAATGGTTCACCAGAAATTAAAGAAATTGAAAAGTTTGGTTTTTTCGCAACTCTGTAAAAGATATTCTGCGATATACTTTATCTTTATGTACATATTTAATGAGGGTGCATAAATATATTCAGGGATTAGCTGCGACACTTGGCCCTGGCATCATGCGGCCTGTGCTACGGTCGTGTGCCCCGTTGCCTAGTTCTGCCTCGAATCTAATTCTGCCGCGGGACTCACTTTCACTGAACTTGAGATAGTATTTTGATTCCGAACCTAAATACTGTTTCTAATAATGTTGGAGAAGAGCGTCAAGTATCCAACACTCCGAGCGACAGATGGGAACCTATATACCCGCAGCAGATTCTGTAAACATCCAAATTTGCTTAATAGAAGCTCTAGATAGAAGAAAGAGTAATTAACAAGCAAATCAATAGTTATTAATACAAGTATCTAAAAGATTTCATAATAAAATCTAATATTAAAAAATAGATGTAGCTGTTTATGAATCGAAGCACAAAGATATTGTGAGAATTTAGTGCACTCAGATTTTATAACTTTTAAATTATAATTAATTAAAAAGTATATATTTAACAGGATAAATCATGACTAACAATATATTTTAATTAAAATTTAAAGCAATTGGGTTAATGAAATAGCTTTTTCACTTAGACATATTGAAAATCTGGAAAAAGAATGCATGCTGTAGGATATATAATAGTTTAATTGCTCTATTCCGTTTGAACGGGTGATGGCGATCTTAAACGGTAATTAAAATGTTAGGAAACAAAATTTTCATATCATACGAAGTGTAAGAGTCGTAAAAATTATTATACACATAAAACAACACATCAGCGATATTAAAATTAAAATAAGAGTTAACTATTGAAATTGGATAGATAGTCACGATATTCTTTTTCATTAAAAAATATCACCTTTGCTTCAGGATCTTGGAGCAAACATTTTCATTGTGATGCTCATGAAGTTATTCGTTATTAATGTCGGTATTTTTCTTCATTTTTTTCTTTCAAACCAATTACACTTGACTCTTGCCGCGGAGAAAGGGGATGAGATCGGGGTTGGTGTAGAGAGATGACTGTTACCAGAAGATGATATAGTTAAACCGAAACCAGTCATAATAAATTTTTATTTTGTAGAAAATTGCCAATTTTAATTAATTCATTTCAGTGCTGAAAATCATCCTTCGGCCTCAGATGGTGACATGGGGTTTTAACAAGTACCCTGATGAGCTTGGAATCTTCATTGAAGGTGCTCCAAAGATTATTTTCCAGAATTATGTTCAGAAGAGGGATACAAACTTTAACTTTCCCGAAATGCTGTTGTTTGTTAAATAACGAAATTTTCCGTTAAGGGTCGTCCTTTATTTGGCCTTGTCTACGTTTCTGCTACGGTCTCTGGCGCGCTCCGGAAGTGCTTGGATTATCCTCCAAATTGTGATCTCTCGAGCAGTTTGGTTATTTCAAGACATACAGAAAATTGGAGAACGTTTGCTACTTTCGTTATGATACGTATTATATCACAGCCCTCCTTCGCATTACAGAGAAGTCTCTTCAAAGTGTCGACGTTTTAGGTGAGGACATAGTGGTGCTACGCTTGGGTTTTTCGATTTGCTCTTCAGGTTCTTCTCGCGCTCTCTGAATTGCTACCGAAGGCTCCTTCATCGCTGATGAAACAGTGATTCGTGCCCAGATTTAATCGTACAAAAGTCTGCGGTTAATATGCATTCCGCAATACACCTCGTATCATGAGATTCATTTTTTAATAAACTCTAAAACATTTCATAGTTTATTTTTCCATGTTAACAAAAAAATGCCGAAACCGTCAACTTGATTGGCACTAAGTGATAAGAAAGAAAAGGGAAAAAAATGTAAAGGGAGAAATAGGGAATACACACTAGGTCACTTGGATGTGTTTGAGAAACAGTGACCCACGTATATCTCAATCACACACAAAAGCCGAAATAAATAATAAAAATAATATATAATAAAACAAACTTACAACCACTCGATCATTAGGGTGTGAAAAGAAATAACTGCCACTCTCATGAATCACATTCACACACACTCAGGGTTTACAAGGATCCCTTCTATGTCAGTGACCCGTAAATCACATAATTAAATGAAAATTATAAAATATGTAATAAAACAGAAACGACTTACGTGAATACACAGTCACTCGGGTGTGTTAGACCTTGGTGAATTTCACACACTCACTCAGTCTGGGTTTACAAGGATCCCCCCTATGCCATTGACCCGTCAATCACACAGATTAACATAAAACTATGACACGGATGTACGCACGCTCTTGCTCATTCACTCAATCACTCAAGTATGCTCGAAAACAAGGACCTTTGCGATTCACAAATGCTCACACGTTCAGGGTTTACCAGGATTCCTCCTATGCCAGGGACCCGCCAATCACACAGAAATAACATAACAGAAAATAAGGGACTTCGGTAAACACGCAATCACTCAGGTGTATCAGACCTTTGTGAATCGCACGCACTCACTCATTCAGGGTTTACAAGGCTTCCTCCTATGCCAGGAACCCGTCAATCACACAAACAAAATTAAGGAACTATAATCGCGGGTAGGTTAATGCCAAGAGAAAACCTGGCACCAGGTGTTTCGTCTGCCAAAAAGACCTCTTCAGAGAAGAATGAGAATTCCTTTGGGGAGGTTTGAAAGAATGCTCATTGGGAGGGTGAAGGGGTGATGGGGAAACCTTATGGTTGGACAACAGAGAGGGAGAATAGATGGTCAATGGGTATTGTGGGTTCAGTGGAGGTGGGGGAGGAAGATTACAGCGAAGTATAACAGTGGATAAGGAAGAGGGGAAGTTTTGGCGGTTGATTTGCTAATAGGAGGGGGGTTTTCGAAAAAGACAAAGAAACACTTACAGGTTAGTTACTTAGTCATGCCACACACCTCACCAAACACGATCAAGGCATCGACCTACAAAGTCATCATCAGGTGATGACGACCCGGCCAGCCGAAACCCCGGCCGCGCCCGATACAATGTTAAAATATACAAGCTTGTACTTGATTGGGCTCGGAGGATTTGTTAGGACTAATATTTTTCAGCAAACGTTTCAGCGAGTTCCTGAATGTGAAATTTCAATTTTGGACCTCTGATGGAGGAAACGATTTGGTAATCTATGGGAGCCATTCATTGAGAATTGGTGAGCACACTTTAAAATAAGGAATTCGATAAGTTGGTCTTTCCAAACTGCTGGTTACTCTTTCGTCTTTATCGTTTTTAAGTGAGTTAACTCCAAACTTATTCCACTGAATCTCTCTGACATACGACCAAAAATGTTTTAGAGTCTCATTTAAATTTTCTGCTTATCTTTTCCTTTTGAATTCGCTTAACACTTTCGAAAATCCTTTCTTAGCATTCATCCTGGATATATTTTATTGATAAATGATCACATTCCTTATGCCGCCAATTAAACTTTGTTTTTCAAGCTATGTATCATCTTACGGGCTAGGGAAAGCAAAAAATAACAAAATATAATGCCGCTAAGCAAAAATATAAGGCAAAATGCTACAAATGTATTTATAATAACTTCTGAGCGTGAAAATCGGACGGAAATCTTGGCTCTAGGTGTAAGATGTAAACACAATAGCAAGTGAAATGCGAAGGTGAAATAGAAAGAACGCCCCTCGTTCGGTCGATGCACGAAGCCCGCAATTGTCAACGACTGCCGGGCGCGGCGATTGGTCGATGGTCCCAGTTGTCCACGCCATAGGCGCGTCACTTGAGGGTACAGAAAATCAAAATCAGTGGCGGAAGAAAACGACAGACAGGGGGGCAGAAGGGGTCTACTACGAGAGAGAAATCAAAAGAAAGCGATGTTAACAACAAGTGGGACACAACGCACAGCCCAGAGCACATGGGCATGGAGCGAATCACGGAAATGCCGAGCTGATATTCTTAACCTGCCTCGCGCGCACATTTTGTCTGAAGAGTCGCAGGTATACATTCTACGTAATGCTAAGAGATGGAAATTGGAAGAGGTAAATGGTCAGAGACGACTACAGAATTACTGTTTTGCTAACGTACGTATAAAAGCATAATCATCTAAGGAATTGCATTACTCCCGTGTCCCTAAACGAATTGCATGTCAGGGATTACAAGGTTACCGGTCCGAAATGCACGGAATACTTCTATAGCCAGCCATTGCTCAGGCAATATGTAGCACACGGTTCCCTTCCCCAAGCACTACCCGGCGTGGTGTCGCACGCTCTTCAAAATATTTCAGCTCTACGTACGCACACGAACGAGAAGTAATAAAGCTATTTTCCATTAAAAACCTATTGATTACACGAGTACAGTGATTTACATTAATGAAACCATTCCCGTTTTCCTAAGTACTATGACACCAGAGCACATAGTCACGAGCCTTTCATGGTCTTGAAATTTATCACCTGGAACAAGTATTAAATTCTCTCAAATGAGAGGAGATTAGAAATATTAACATACATACATGTCAATGCATCGAAGATGGGGACCCAATTTGAATAGATTTGGGATGGAATTACGGTAAGTATGAGTATGTCAATGTTCACATACGATTAAGTTTCTCTACATAGTGCCCATGTTAAAGGCATTCTTTGAACCTATGAGGGCAAGCATTAGGTGTTTGGCGGATTGCTGTATCAACAGAGAAGGGACGAAACCCGAGGACAGTAACCTGCATGGAAAAGGAACTAAGGAAGAAAAATCTACGAATAAACTATTGTGAAATGTATCAGCTATTTGCCTTTTGCCGAAGAAAACATCGAACACTCAAGTTCGATATATTTCATTCAGTAAGTTTCATGAAGATTAAAGCCGCGCGGAAGAAGTTATACTTAGGTTATTAATGGATCTGAATGGGTGTTAAGTAGGCCTCAGTTGCGGCGGATATTTTGCGAGCTGGTTGACGTAGAACATGGGATTATCACCTTTGAAGCGGTGGTATCTCCGCCAGCTCATCCGATGCCCACCCCTGTTCTCCCAAACCTCGCTCTCCTCAACCGTCGGCAGTGGATTCTCCGAGCGGATTGCTTCCTGCAAAGGACAAGGAACGATTAAATGAAACTAGCCCCGGTGCCACTCAACACGATGGTCATAATTTTGAATGCCTTCGGCCGAGGTGGCTCCAGTGGAAAGGTTTGAGTCATCATCTAACATCTAAAATCAACACACATCTAAAATCCAAGTAGTGAGATTTGACTAGAAAATCGCAGGAAAGCGAATGGTGGGACAGGGGAATGAATTGGGCTCCTTTACCCGCCAATATGTGAATTTCACACGCTATTAGAAGTGTCTTGTCTAAACTCATCTATCAAAGCATACCCTCGGGTTGATGACGATGCTTTGGGGTACCTATGGTTACTCGGGGGGATCTGACACCCTGAAAACTACACCATTTTCATTAAAGCGTCGAATGAGTGACCCACGCGAGAGTTTGGAGGGACTAGACTGACTTTTTTAAATGTTATTTTCCTTGGCCGCAAAAAGCCCTTTACGGCCAAAGGAAATATTATTTACTATATTCAATCTAAAAAGAGGCCGGCAGAAGCTCAATTGGTTTTTTCTGTTTGAGACTAAGACACAATCTCGGATTGGTGCAACAAATTGGGATTAATGCTTAATATAGACAAATGCGCAGTTTTGAAATCGTGGAACAAAGGAATTGACGAACAGGACATAAACTACTGAAGGGTTCTAACAGGACGCTAGGGGGTTATTGGACACTAACTAATAGAGGGTTCCGTACTAACTACAGCCAAAGAGGTCAAATATTTGGGGGTAGTTCTAACACCACGCCTTTTATGCACTTATCAGGACAAAATGCGGATCCGCTTTATAGAAACTGGGCTTCATTCTGGGTGCTGGGGAATTGTAATGAGAAAGTTAAATAAAGGTGTTATTTTGCTCTAGTTAGACCACATTTGGAATACGCCGCAAGTTTTTGGGATCCTTGGGAGAAAATTTGGGCAAAAGAATTAAAGCCCAGAGAAAATCCGCCAGGTTCTTTAAAAATTGTTATAATATGAACACAAGTGTGACAGGTCTCTTAGGGGATTTAGGCTGGGAGCCACTTGAAATGCAAAGAGAACAAGAAAGACTAAAACTTTTAGAAAGGTCCAGAACAAACGAGTTTAACGATGACACTAAAGGATTTATAATGGCCCCAAACTACTTAGGTAGATCAGACCACAAAGATAAAATAAGAGAGAGAGATTCCAATACAAATAGATACAAATTCATTATTTCTCCGAAAAATCAGATATCATAATAGTAATAAACCAAGGTCACTTTATAAATATTAAAAACATTTAATTTATAAGTCTGAACAAATTTAAACATTGCAAAGTTATTAGGTGTATCTGTAGGTGCACGTGTATGTTAGTTGGTGGTTTGTGTGTTTGCATGTGTGGGGTTTGAGAGTTTTGCATGAATGCATGCCATGTTTTGTTTGTGGACTGCATTAATTTGTGGCTATTGCATGTGGTTTTTTCTTAATTACGGGTGGTGCCCTAATACCCCCCGCCACACGCTCTTGCGGCGGATTGCGGGGTATTAAGTAGATGTAGATGTAGATTTGGAGCGAATGTTGAGACTCGAGCTCTTATTGCATCTGTCGCGGGAAAATTTGATACGTAAATAACAGGATTCAACAAGTTTTCATTCAACAAGTCATCTCGTATTCGACAAGAATGTTTATCTTTCTGAGATAATTGGTGTCCTCAACCATATTTGAACGCGACTTCTTGTAAAAACTAACGCAGGGCAAAAACTGCTATGGAAATACAAAAGTGCTGGAGACGATTTATCTTCATTTATCCTGGAGATATGGCCTTGCCTATCAATTAATTTTCCACATCATGTCGTCAATGAGTAATTTTTGTTTAGCGCAATATCTAAGTTCCCAAATTCGAGCATCACTTTCTCATTGATACCATAAGATGGTGGTTCCAAATTTAATGTGAGACAGGGAGAGCATGCAAGCAACCAAATGGATACATCAAAGTATTTTATCCGTCGCAACATTTCGCTATAACCATGGCATTGGATTTCACATGTTTACATATTTGCCTTGCAAAAATAAAATCTTTCTCTTTTTTGGTTACAGCACGCACTGTTACCTGACGTATCTCCTTCGTTGTTGTTTCAGAATACTTCCCTGCACTAAAAAACCGCCAATCACATTTTAAATTTGGTATTTTTTATTTCGTTGAAATATTTGTGGGCACCCGCAACTACGTTTTTCTTTTCTGGAAGGATTTTAAACGCCTAATCGCTTAATGTTGCTACCACTTCTTCTAAAAATCTCATTTAACTTTTTTATGAATTGGTCGATATACATTTATCACTGTATGAATAGCTTTAAAATTTTATGCCGGGAGTCCAGAATAAAAATTACTAGGGAAAACAAACCTTTTTTGTCAGCTCTTACAAAAATTTTAAACGGTGAAGGAAAGGAGAGGGACTAGAAGAATGAGAAGATCGGAAGGGCTGCCCGCAGCTACATTGTTTATGAATTACTGCTAAAATAATAAGATGGTTCGAAGAGATCAAGAGTCAAGATATTGCTGCGAAGCATTGGATGCATCCCGACCGCCTGCCTATAGGATCGTTTTCACGCTTACAAATAATGTACTTTCTAATTAGTCTTGAAAAGCTCAAAGCAGGATTTTTTTCTCGGAAACGCACAATAAATTTACATCTCGGCCCATGCCAAAGGAAAGCTTCTTAAAATGGTAGTGACAGATTGTTAACGGAACTTTGTTAAAGCACTTCAAGTACCCCAACGAAGATGAGGCGCGATCATATCTGAATGACGCTTCCGGATCAATTTCTAGAGACGAGTTGATCCTTGCCTTTGAAGTATGCACATTCAGGGTGAGCAAAATCTCCTGCCATGATCTCAAAGATATGTGGTCTATCAATTGCGATTTCCCCATTGTCTCGGAGGTCGTGGCAAGAGTACATTTTTGAACATGGTGCGATTCACTCCTTTGCAACAAATAAACTAGTCTGTTCTATCACATCGTGTTTAAAAACACGAAAGCGTAGAGTAACA
Source organism: Hetaerina titia (assembly GCA_037158775.1). Classification (NCBI taxonomy): domain Eukaryota; kingdom Metazoa; phylum Arthropoda; class Insecta; order Odonata; family Calopterygidae; genus Hetaerina; species Hetaerina titia. The sequence goes on along the minus strand of CM073779.1, from coordinate 359,011 downwards.
TCCAATGAAATGACAGGCCTATGCTAATTGTTTATCACTATCATGGGTATTACATTTACAAATAGTCACCCAGTCTAGGGATGGCCTGATGGAGCTTTTCGATCAATTTGCAAAATGAATAATCCCTCCACGTTTTCATAATTATTCGCCTTCACGTCTCTTAATATTTTCCCTTACAAACCTCTCCCGTCGGTTTTCTTGCCAATCTTCCGATTTCCTTTTCCTCCACATCTGTTTTGAGGAAACCAGATTTCAGTCACTCATGCTCAGTAGCATGATCTGTTGTTCTCTGTTCAGTGCATTCGTTTTCCTTTATTTTCCTTCCCAAGATTTCATTATTTCCCAGACCCTTGTTATATGCCTGCTTATTTCATCCCCGCCCCATTTGATAACACAGGCCTACAAAAAAAATTTTTTTTTGGTGCCGGGAATCTTTGTGATGATTTTAACTATATTTGTAGAGCTGAATCCAAATATGAAATCCGTTTTTATTTAACAGGTCTACTTTTTTAGATATGGCACATCTTACGATTAGATGTTTTAATATTTTATATATTCCGGAAAATAATTTTCAAAGTTAAATAAGTCTATAAGTATACTAATTTATAACCACTCTGCGGTGTTCCTTCTATTTTCAATAAACTGTCAATAAGTTTTATGTATATTTCTATATTGTAGGCCAATGAGATTAAAAAACAAAAATCGTTTGTATCGACTTCGGTAAAAGAGTTATTGATAGCTCCAAGCGTAGTTTAAAATGTGTACTTCTTCACAATGGTAACAGGTTTGGCGCATTACCAATCGCTCATTCAACTAAAATGAAAGAAGAATACGATACAGCAGCATTAGTCTTACAGAAGATAAAATACCAGGAACATCGCTGGGTGATTTGTGTAGATTTAAAAATGGTAAACTTTCTTCTTGGGCAGCAAAGTGGCTACACAAAATATCTTTGTTTCTTGTGCCTCTGGGATAGCAGGGACAGACAAAACCACTGGATTGAGAAGGAGTGGCCTAAGAGAGAAAACTTGGCTGTTGGGAAAGAAAACATCATTGCTGAATCTTTAGTTGAAAGAGAGAATATCATCTTACCGCCTCTACATATTAAACTAGGCCTAATGAAGCAATTTGTAAAGGCTCGTGACAAGGATGGACCATGCTTCGGCTACTTAAGACTAAAGATGCCCCATATAAGTATTGAAAAACTTAAAGCTGGTATTTTTGAGGGGTCACAAATCAGACAACTTACAAAGGATCCTGCTTTTGTCGAGTCAATGAATGAGATTGAAAAAATTAGTTGGATGTCATTTGTTGAGGTCATAAAAATTTTTCTAGGAAATCACAAAAGTGAAAATTATATTGAGCTGGTAAACTTTATGCTCAGTAACTTCAAATCACTTGGATGTAATATGAGCACAAAAGTTCACTACCTACACAGCCACTTAGACAATTTTCTTGGAAATTTAGGAGACACAAGTGAAGAACAAGGTGAAAGATTTCACCAGGATATAAAAACAATGGAAGCTCGCTACCAAGGAAGATGGGATAACCATGTGATGGCAGATTACTGCTGGTGCTTAAAACGAGACTGTTTGAACAAAGTGCACTCAAGAAAATCGCGCAAAAGAAGCTTCCGATGTGTTGAGTGATGTTTTTATGTATTTTTTTCTTTTCAATTTGTTTTATTACAGTAAAAAATTTTAGTATTTGTGTTCAATTGTATTGTAAAATTCTGTTGTGTTTGTGGGTGATTTAACAGCCCTAGAAATAAATCAAGTCTTTATATTTAGTGGGTTTTATTATTAATATAATATTCCCATATCATCATGTAGAAGTTTTTTTTACGTAAGTCACAACATATCTATATCTTGAAAACTATAGCTGATAGGAAAAATCTAGTGTCATAATTGGATTCAGCACCCCAATTGTTCTTTAAATCAACATTAAAAGCTCCGGCACCAAAAGCACTGTTGGCCTGTGTAATCATCAGTTTCCCGTAGCTCATTTTTCCATTTCCGCTCTATCGATCAATTTTTTCTCATATGTGGGATCCTCCTTCCCAGATACCCCCAGATTTTCCTTCCAACGAGAGGAACTCAAAATACCTTACAGGTACCAGAATCGGAACGGTTTGGAATGGATATTAGTCCTATTGGTCAATTGAACCCATAAAGCATTTTTCTCACCTCATATCTGTGGACCAAAGAGTTTCAAAATTTTGGAAAGCGTTGCATCACGAAATAGCCCGAGCGGGGCAGATGATCTGTTCTGTTTGGTGTCATCTATGAGATGTAATTACCATTCGTTGTTAGATCCATCACCAAAAGATGTTAGATGACACCAAACAGAACCGATCATCTGCCTCGCTCTAGCTATTGCTTGATGCAACGCTTTCCAATTGTTTTGAAACTCTTTGGTCCATAGATATGAGGTGAGAAAACGACTCGAACATCCACATCCACGAACTCGGCATCCCTTGGCATGGCAAAGCACCAGAAAACTACCAAAATATTAACTAATGAAGTTTCGCATATTTCTCACAATATAACGAGGTCAATTACGAAAAGGGGATCGATCTGGATTCTTTGGAAAATAGGAAGTAGGAAAAATTATTTAAACGTTATGACAGGCGAAACAAGGGATTTTTCACAATGGAATCCGGAGTCATGCGCGTGAGTGGAATAATTAGACACTCTTGTCTATTTCGATCACGTTAGAAAATTGATGGGTGGACGACGGCAGCCGGCACTCCGAGGAAACGCAGCCGGAGGGAAAATGTGACAGACCGTTTTCTTAGCACCGAAGCCGCACGCGACTCTTAAAATGGCGGCGGGGCGACCGTCTTACTTGAAGGTCGGCGACGAGGACTTCGTAGGGGATGGACCGCTGGGCCAGGAAGTCCACGAGGCTCTCGCTGGCGCAGGGTGAGGCGAGCACATCCAGGGAACCATTCCGCCGAGACAGGATCTCGACCGCCTCAAGCCGAGACGCCAGCTCCCGTACGGCGGCTGCCTCGCCGTTCGCCTCGCTGGCGAACACCCGGAGCACTCGGAAGCTCTCGTAAGACACGGGGTCGGCCCGGGTGCACGACACCAGCGCCGCGACGGTGCACGCCACGAAGAGGGCGGCGCTCGCGAGTCGCTCGGGTCCCTCCATCATGTTGGCGCACGCCGCACCAGGCCGCGGCGCTTATATACGCGTGGCGTGGCGATGGCGTGCGTCCACCAGCGGTTGGAGCTGCCGCTCTTCATCCATCTCCTCTGCCCCACCCCCGCTCTATTCCACCGCTCCCCTCCCCCCAACCCCCGTGATCACACGTGCCTCGAGGAGGTGAACACGCGTGTCGTGGCGGGGCCTTTTCATTTCTTCTCTCTCTCACCCCTGTTCTTTCGCCCGGGGGAGGAGGGTCGGTTTGTGGGGTGGGGTGGGTGGTTGATTGACGCCGGCGGGACACGGGGAGGGTTTCGCGGGCGCTCAGTCCCGCATCCCCGTTCCCGGGGCTGGGGAGGGGGCGATATGGGCGGGGTCGCTTCGTGGGTCGTGCGTAGGATGCGAGGCGATTTGCGTTCGGGCGAAGCAGATGGCTAATATTTCCGCATCTTGAACAACAGGGATTCACTTCCCTCTTTTCCACGGCGGAGAAAGAAAATGAAATGGCGACCGTTTTTTTTTGCAAAATATTTTCATTTTCCACTTTACCCTACCACTGATTGAAGTGATTGTGCATTGAAATGATGGCTAAATAGATGGTGAATAGATATGGTAAGGGCAAAAATTATTATTGTTCACTGGTTTCGGCGTGATGTTGTGTAAAAATTCCATATTTGGTATGAAATCCGTACTTCTCCCTTTAGGAAACGCTAAATGGCTGGCTGATGACCTAGGCGTTTGGTTATTAACTGACTGGAGGTCCCAGGGTCGATTTCAGGTACATGTGGACATCCTCAGCTTATCTAAAGCAGCATGTCTTTCGAATACCGGATCATCAAGGGAATCGCAAGCGGTAAAGGGAGAGCAACTTCCCACTTGCCCTTATGTGAGAATTTCACCATTGGATCGAATGCTGTGCTGTTAGAGTAAGCATTATATCGCATATGCAAATTCACTAGCCAATATTAGGCGGGAAAACGAAACGGAAAGTGCTTTTGCTGCCGGGCTAAAGTGCGCTGAAAATAGCATAAAAATGAAGTTTTTCGACATAGAAGTGGTATGTCAATTTTATTTATTTTGCAACCACGCAAATGTATTCATAAAGAGAATACACGAAAATCATGCTGTGACTATCACACAATTTATACTGATTTTTGAATTCGATGTTTAGAGGCTCTAATCTGTGACAATCCATGATAACTGAATAAGTAAACTTAGTATTTTTTCACCCAAAATACCTGATCAGGTACTTGATGATGTCGCCTATGAGTCGAAGCCGGTAGTAGTGTAATAAAGTTTTTGCGTGAAAAAATACTAATTTTATTTATTCAGTGCTACTAGTTTTGTTGGCAATGCCATATGATCATTTTTTTTGCATTTTTTCACATAGTAAAGTCTGATAACATTCATTCTTGTGCTCATTGGAGATAAATTTACGCGATATTTGATGAAATGATAAATGAATGGGGGTAATTTTCTGCGCAGAAATTATTTAGAAAGGTGTGATATGGTGTGGGAAATGTGAAGTCGTCAATTCATCCCGAAACAATTCCTTTGAGATAAATCCTTTAATTATACACATTTGTACTGGGAAATGTCCACGTTCTATCATCCGTTGAAGCTATACTGCATAAAGTCACACTCCATGATGACGCCGAATCGTTTTGATTCGGGATTCCCGCCACATGCGTCGCGCGTTCCGCACCACTTGCGGGGATGCTTGCACCCAGGCGATGAGCATCCCACTCAAGAGTCGACGGCGTCCGAAGGTGCGGGAGAATGGGAGACGCAGGAGGAAGGGGCGTCCGCTCCGCGCCGAATCGAAGTGGGCCAATGTCGAAACTTAACCGCTCTCCGTGGACGCCCTCAAAAATAATAATGAAAACTCAGCCGCCCCGATGCTGGAGCGACAAAAAAGTAGCCCCTTATCGCATTCGCCATTTTAATTGCTCCCCTGAGCGTGGGTGAATGACTGGGTCACGCCACGCTCACACTCGCGAGCCCGCAGTCATTTAACGGTTCGCCCATCGTTTTGTGTGCCACCGCCTGCTAATGCCACACTTGCTTGCTTGCACGGGTGCAACTGTAAAACGGGATGACCCATTGACACACGGTGACAGGACACACATGCGCCGAACGGAAACAAGTTCACCTGTTGCGACAGCAATTGTCATTTTGGACAACTGGGATCGCTTTCCTCTCTACTTAACCCCAATCGTGCCGTAATACGATCGGCGGGATTGACAGGTGCTGGCTCTTCACCTGTGCGGGGCGGGAAGGGGATGTTTTTCTCGTTGTTTCACGTCATGGGAACCCGCGCTGGGCCGCCTCTTCTATGGAAGCGTGTGCCGTCACCCACGTGGGCGAACACACTCAAACGCACAAATCTGGGCTCATCAACGAACCCGGCGCATTTGACGAGACAGAATTTTCGGGATCGTGGAGGACATTTCATTTCAGGCACTTGGTGACATTCAGAAGAACCAGAAATGGGAAATCTTTAATAAATGAGAATCCGGAGGAATACGGGACAAGTAACCACGTGAGGCAAATTGTTCGATGCTTTTTTAAATGCCACCAGATGCAAAATACAGCTATTTTCAAAATGTATCGCATGCGTTTTCAGCATTTTAATCTACGTAAGTATTTTCCAGGCAAGACAACGAATTCCACGAATGTTCGACTAAGTAAAAACTAACAAAACTAACGTCGCCCACTGCTGATACTATTCTGTTTGCTCTATCTATATGCTGTGCCCTGCTCTCAGACACATCACCTACCGCTGAATAGAGCCTGATTGGATCCGCTCATTGCTCATAACAAGGATAAGGCAATCTGATATGGGCAAACACCCATTCCTTTTATGTCGGCGCACGAATTGACTTCGTGTGTTGCAATATTGCTTTCAAACAGCAATACCTCCAAAATAGCGGATAATAGGCCGTAACCTTGGAAGCATTGATGCATAGTCTTTTGCAAACGACATATTATGCCAATTTCGGCGGGGTTAGCAAGGTGGATAACACTTGCCTGCTAAAGAAAAGGTCGCGGGTTCGAGTCCCGCCTCGTAGATGGGTGTTGGGTAAACTCTGGTGGTTCGGCCCCTGAGAAACCTGATGACGAGCCACGGGCGTCTCATCGGCATCCCAGTACATCCATCGAGATGCCCTTATTTTATGCACGGGGCTCCGGAAATATGGAATTGCTTCCACCAATTTGAAATCTCCCACGGTCCTCCCAGGTGAAGAGTTCAATCAGCGCTTTGTTTCAAGAACGACGCCTGGATAATGTTATTATACCAGCATTTTCTAGAGTTCTTATTGGAGAAGATAATTTCTATGCGTCTCTTGTTCTACCTGTCATGAAGGGATCTTTAATAATTTTTAAGATACATTTTAACGTTTGCGAAGTAAAAACTAATCTGATTTAAATGTCCTAGTTTAATTTCTAGCCATCTTATGAAGTTCTTTTCTTTGTACTCTTGTTTCCTGGGATCCTGGAAAAAGAGAAATACGCGTGTCATTAGTAAACATAACCCTCTAACGGCTATGTAACACATCCCATCTCAATACCCTTCGCTTTGTCTAAACCTTTGGGTAGGATCATTTTTACCCAATTGTGTTGCTTTTTCGAAAATAAGAACTTATTGTGTTCATCCCAATCTGGCTTCGGGACGAACAAACTACTTAGTCACTTCAAGATAGTAGATGATATAAGGTGAAACGGAGGGGTAAATTTGGAGGCATAGTGCTAATTTATTTTAAAAAGCTATTGAAACCACCGTATATCAGCGGTATACACCACATATGCAATTGCTAAAATATAAATACCTCGATTTATTATAAGGTGCTCTAAATTGAATATGATCGTACTTAAACAATCGCATTTAGATGTCAGAAATGAAGTTAGACAAACATCTATCTGGAGAAAATTATCTATTGACCTGGCACAGATATCGATTTTCTTGCCCCTAATTATCTTGATTCTTTTGTGAGCAAACCGTTACTGAGCAATTATCTCCTGTACACTGATGACTTGCAAACTTATGCTTAATGTATTCCATTTGATGACAAATATCTAATCAACGATGTGAATGATAATTTCGTGTAATTATGTCCCTGGGCTACAAAAAATAAATTGATTATTATTCAAATTAAAAATAACGTACTTATTATCATTGAAAGCTTAAACTACGTTAATAATATTAACTAGCATTTACTTAATTATATTTTAATAGAGCTTAAAACTTCTCACGGAGTATTTAAAGACACAATCCGTGTAGGATTTCGCCTTCATCGAAAATACACCACCTTGGTATATAATACTCAGGGCAGGTAGAGAAAGAAACAAGGAAATTATCTTCTCCAATAAGAACTGCAGGAAATGCTGGTATAATAACATTATCCGGGCGTCGTTCTTGAAACATAAGCTGATTAAGCGCTTCAATTTGGAGAATCGTGGGAAATTTTTACCGGTATAACAAATATTTGTTCGCCGTATGTCGGGATTTCGTGTTTAAATGTATATTTGGCCAATGTGGCTCGTCTCTTCTTCTGGCTATGCGTGCCATGAAACGCACTGTTCCTATCCTTTATGATGTTGCATGATTGTTAACCTCTACTGTACTTTACACTTATTTGTGTTGTCTATTTCTCCTTTGGTGGGTGTACCAGCTCCCTAACGCCATCTCTTGGCCAAGGAATTGGAGCCCTTGGGCGCTTTAAAACATCGCAGATCTCAGCGTTAATAAGACTTTCTCGATCGCCCTAGTGTTTAGAGCATCCGCCCGGCAAGTGGAGAGATACGGTGTTCTCAAGTCAAGTCTCGGTCGAAGATATATTTTTACATTCGTGGTCTGCTTGAATCAGCCTTACCCATCTCTCCTGTGTTCGTCCTTCATGTGTTTTCCTATCCCCTTTCCTTATATATATATATATATATATATATATATATATATATATATATATATATATATATATATATATATATATATATATATATATATATATATATACATGTGTGCGGGTCGCGGTGGTCTAGCGGGTAGAGCGTTGGACTGCTGACCAGAGGGTCCCGGGTTCGATTCCCGGGCAAGGCACTTTGGGCACCTGCAGCTCCACCTAAGCTAGTTGATTTTTCGGGTACCAGATCTTCCTGGGAAACCATAACCGGCACAGGGAAAGGAACTGGCCCCCCTACCCTGATGTGTGAATATTCACACGCCGTCGGGCTTGGTACATGGGTGAGCTCTACCATCACCTACTAAACCGACCTTCGGGTTGATTACTGTGTTTATGGTTTTTTTTATATACATGTGTATATACATATATATATATCTATATATATATATACATGTATATATATATATATATATATATACATTCATTCAAACAGAAATAGGTATAAGGAAAGGGGATAGGAAAACACATAAAAGGGGAACACAGGACATGTGGGGAAGGCGGTTTTTGAGCAGATCACGAAAGTAAAAATATTTCCTTATCCGGGATTTGAACCACGGACCTTCCACTTTCCGGGCGGATACTCTACCACCTAAGCTAATAAGGATATCCGCCTTCCGCCGAGATCTGCGATCTTATAAAACGCCCAAATGCTCCGATTGCTTTGTGCCCAGAGATGGCGTTAGAGAGCTGCTTCACCCACCAAAGGAGAAATAGACGACACACAAGAAGGAGAAGGGATGGTAGAAAAGCATTCGTACGATATCATAAAGGATAGAATCGGTGCGTTTCATGGCACGCATAGCCAGAAGAGACAAGCCATATTTGCCATAGACACATTAAAACACGAAATCCCGCCATAGGGCGAACAAATATTAGCTTAAGCTTATTAGCATAAGTGGTAGAGCATCCGCCCGGCAAGTGGAAGGTCCGGCGTTCAAATCCCGGACAAGAAAATATTTTTACATTTGTAATCTGTTCAAATCCGCCTTTCCTGTGTTCGTCTTTTATGTGTTTTCCTATCCTCTTTCCTTATATCTATTTCTATTTGTGAAATAATATTTGTTCGCCGTATGGCGGGATTTCGTGTTTGAATGTGCGTATATATATATATATATATATATATATATATATATATATATATATATATATATATATATATATATATATATATATATATAGTCAGATAGTAACAACCAGCACGAGAACACATAAAAAGAACACTCACAATAATATCTTGATAATTTCGACGGACCCGAGCTCCATCTTCTTCGGAAGATAAGATATGACTAAGGAAAAGGGTATGTGGTGCAGAGACAGTAGGGGACGAGGGAGAGGGGAAAAACAGGTAGTGGGGGAGGGGTGAAGGAGGGGAATGTGAAGGGGGAGAAAGCGGAGCGGAGAACAGGTGGTGGGAGAGGGGTGAAGAAGGAGGTTATGGGGGGGGAAGGGAGGCCAGAGGGGAGCGGAGATGGAATAAGGAGGATGCGGAAATAGTAACAAGCGACAAAGAAAACTAACAATTCATCCACAGATACCACAACACCCATGACCAAGGCATCAACTCACAAAGTCATCGTAAGGGCTTGACAAGTCAAAACCCAGGACAAGGATAACAAAATGTATGCGGATGAATAAATTTTCCCACCACCTCGCAAGAAACAAATCCACCTCCATCCACCCGAGCCCCCCCCCTCTTTTACTGAACGACATTGAGACCCGGATGTTGATAGGCTTTACACAGCCATATAAATGCCAATTCCATTGTTTTTAATTTTATAGGGTTATCGGATGGGGGAAGGGATGCTAGCACGGAAACATTGTAAGAGTGGTTGAAGGGGGTGTTGTGGTGGGAGGAATGTTTTGGGATGGGAAGAACATATATATATATATATACATATATATATATATATATATATATATATTCATTCGAGTTAGGCAAAATAAAGTACCAGGAGTTAAACAATAAATTGAGAAGGGCCACATATAAAGCAAAGGAAGAATGGTGGAAAACGCAACGCGAGGAAAAGTTTGCAGAAGAAGGGTGAAATTGGTGCTCTATACAGCAAGGTTAAGTTATTATCGAGAAGTAAGAAGGCAAGATCTGTGCTAACAGTTAAAGATAAGTGGGGTAAGATAATAGTTGAACAAGGAAAAATCCAAGAGAGATGGAAGGAATATGTAGAAACACTATATGGTAAAGAACTTAGGCCGATAAAGTTAGACATAGAAAAGGAGCATGACATAGAAGAAGATAGCTTAGGTCCAGGCATACTCGACGATGAAACAGAAAGGGCACAAAAGGAGATGAAAGCAAATAAGACAACATCCCTGTACAACTGTTGAAATATTTAGGAAAATGTGGGAAGAAGGCCCTATATTGTATGATTCGTAGTATCTATGAGGAAGGAATCTGGCAAGAATATTTTGTGAAATCAGTGTAAGTTCCTATTCCAAAAAAGGAAAGGCTGCATCATGTGAGGATTGCAGAACAATAAGCTTCATATCCCAAGCAGCTAAAGTTATTTTCAGAATCATCAACAAAAGGATTGAGAGTAAGGCAAATGATTATTTAGGGGATGATCAGTGACAAGGGCAAGGCAAGCGAGGAAAGGTTAGGAACATGATAGGGATGTTGGACGGGATGAAGGGAGGAAAGAAGTACACAGAGATGAAGAGGGACCTGAAGTAGTTTAGGTTGCTGGATTGGGTTTTGTCTGGGGTTACAAAATATGTAATTGATAGTTGTGTCCATCCAAAAACCTACCTCAACCGGTAGATTACCTAATAATAATATATACATATATATATATATATATATATATATATATATATATATATATATATATATATTCAAATACAGTGTGATAAATTCGCAGTTTCCCAGGAGCGGATGCGGACTCTGACCACAATTTAGTTGTTATGAAATGTAATGTTCGTTTCCAGAAGATAAGGCAAGAGCGGCGGGTTAGGAAATGGAATTTAGAAGCAGTAAATGCATTACCGAGGAAGGAGTATCAGCAGGCTGTAGAGAAAATGATGGATGACGGTAAAGAACTGAGTACTCTCGAAGAAAAATGGGAATGTATTAAGAAAGGGATATTGGAAGCCGCTAAAGGCACTATAGGAACCGTTAACGGGAAAAGGATAAGGAAACCATGGGTAACGGATGATATGATTGCAAAGATCGAGGAGAGAAGAAGATGGAAGAATTTAAGCACAGAGTTAGGCAAAATGAAGTACAAAGAGTTAAACGATAAATTGAGAAGGGCCACAAATAAAGCAAAAGAAGAATGGTGGAAAACGCAATGCGAGGATTTGGAAAGTTTACAGAAGAAGGGTGAAATTGGTGCTCTATACAGCAAGGTTAAGTTATTATCGGGAAGTAAGAAGGCAAGATCTGTGCTAACAGTTTAAGATAAATGGGGTAAGATAATAGTTGAACCATGAAAAATCCAAGAGAAATGGAAGGAATATATAGAAACACTGTATGGTAAAGAATTTAGGCCGACAAGGTTAGACATAGAAAAGGAACATGACGTAGAAGAAGATAGCTTACGTCCAGGCATACTCGACGATGAAATAGAAAGGGCATAAAAGGAGATGAAAGCAAATAAGACCGTGGGGGTGGACATTATTCCTGTAGAAATTTTGAAATGGTTAGGGAAAGGTGGGAAGAAGGCCATATATGGACTGATTCGTAGTATCTATGAGGAAGGAATCTGGCCGGAAGATTTTGTGAGATCGGTGTTAGTTCCTATTCCAAAAAAGGCAAAGTCTTCGTCATGTGAGGATTACAGAACAATAAGTTTGATATCCCACGCAGCTAAAGTTATTCTCAGGATCATCAACAAAAGGATAGAGAGTAAGGCAAATGATTACTTAGGGGATGATCAGTTTGGGTTCAGGAAAGGAAGAGGTACGCGTGATGCCATTGCAGTAATGAGATCACTAATCGAGAGGAATATAGAATACAATCAGGACGTTTTTGCCTGTTTTGTAGATTTCGAAAAAGCGTTTGAAAGAGTGAATTGGGAATAATTAATGCTTGTATTGCAGAAAATAGGAATGGATTGGAGGGACAGGAGACTGATCCGCAACCTGTACATGTCTCAGACTGCTCAGGTGCGAGTGGGGAACGGAGAGTCCGGATGGGCAGTGTTAGGAAGGGGTGTAAGGCAGGGTTGCCCATTGTCATCGGTACTGTTCAACGTATATGTAGAGGAAATGATTAAAGAGGCATGGGAAGAACTGGAGGTAGGAATGAAAGTCGGAGGGGAATTCGTAAAATCGGTTAGGTTTGCTGATGACCAAGCATTAGTTGCTCAGTCAGCCAAGGGGTTGCAACATTGTTGAGTGAATTGGAGGTTCAGTGCGATAAATATGGGATGAGAATAAATATTAATAAAACAAAGGTTATGCGATTTTCCAGAAAGAAAAAGGCTAAGCTAAATATTAAAATAGGCAGGGAAAAAATAGAGCAGGTAGAACAGTTTACATATCTCGGAAGTGTTTTGGACCAACACGGTCAAAGTGGTAGGGACGTAAGGAGAAGAATTGCGCTAGGCAAGGAGGCTTTCTCAAGGAGGAGGGAGTTGATGACGGGGACGTTGAGTAGAGATGTTAAGACAAGACTCGTAAAAACTGTGATATGGAGCGTAGCTATGTACGGCGCGGAAACGTGGTCGCTGAAGCAGGAGGATGGACGTAGATTGGAGGCTTTTGAAATGTGGGTGTGGAGAAGAATGGAGAAAGTGAAATGGACCGAAAGGAAAACAAATGAGGAAGTACTAGAAATGGTGGGGGAGGGGAGGGGTTTGTTGAGAGAAATCCTATGGAGGCAGGAAAAATGGATGAATGGCGTATTGAGCGGTGGTGGAATATTGAAGAGGGTAATACAGGGGAGAATGTTGGGCAAGAGAGGTGAGGGTAGGAACAGGATAGGGATGTTGGAAGGGATGAAGGGAGGAAAGAAGTACACCGAGATGAAGAGGGACCTGATATAGATTAGTTTGTTAGGTGGGGAGTCACAAAATATTTATTTGATAGTTGTGTCCATCCAAAAACCTACCTTAACCGGTAGATTACCTAATAATAATAATTCAAATACGAAGTCCCGCTATACGGCTCACAAATATTCGTTCAAACATAGAAATAGGTATAAGGAAAGGGGATAGGAAACACATAAAAGGCGAACACAGGACATGTGGGGAAGGCGGTTTTTTGAGCAGATCACGAATGTAAAAATATTTCTTTACCGTGATTTGAACAACGAACCATCCATTAGCCGGGCGGATGTGCTACCAAATACAGCACCAAGGAAACATATTTTTACACTGAGATCTACGATGTTTTAAAACGCCCAAGTCCTCGGATCATTTTCCAAAGGAATATATATATATATATATATATGTATATATTTAGGTGTAGCAACCACCGAAAATTCCGAAAAGAGTTCTGTTCCTAATTCCTCTTGAGAAAGGTGGTTGCACCACCGAAAATTCGAGAACTAGTGAGTCCCTCTTTTATATGTTTTAGTTTCTGTGTTTGCTATGACTATTTAGTGAATTTACATTATTTTGCACGTTCGTGTGTTTTCCAAGAAAGTGAATTATATATATATATATATATTTTTTTTTAAGTAATCTAACTAGTAAGGTAGGTTTTTGGATGAACACAACTATCATATAAACATTTTTTTAACTCCAAACCAAACCCAATCCAGCAACCTAAACTACATCAGGTCCCTCTTCATCTCTGTGTACTTCCTTCCTCCCTTCATACCGTCCAACATCCCTATCCTGTTCCTGTCATTTCCTCGCTTGCCCAACATTCTCCCCTCTATTACCTTTTTTAACAATCCACTACCGCTCAATACGCCTTTCATCCATTTTTCCTGCCTCCATAGGATTTCTCTCAACAAAACCCTCTCCTCCCCCACCATCTCCAGTAATTGCTCATTTGTTTTCCTTTTGGTCCATTTCACCTTCTCCATTCTTCTCCACACCCACATTTCAAAAGCCTCCAATCTACGTCTATCCTCCTGCTTCAGTGACCACATTTCCGCGCCGTATATAGCTACGTTCCATATCACAGTTTTTACGAGTCTTGTCTTAACATCTCTACTCAACGTCCCCGTCATCAACCCCCTCCTCCTTGAGAAAGCCTCGCTGCCTAGCGCAATTCTTCTCCTTACATCCCTACCACTTTGACCGTATTGGTCCAAAACACTTCCGAGATATGTAAACTGTTCTACCTGCTCTATTTTTTCCCTGCCTATTTTAATATTTAGGTTAGCCTTTTTCTTCCCGGAAAATCGCATAACCTTGTTTTATTAATATTGATTCTCACCCCATATTTATCGCAGTGAACCTCCAATTCACTCAACAATGCTTCCAACCCCTTGGATGACTGAGCAACCAACGCTTGGTTATCAGCAAACCTAACCGATTTTACGAATCCCCCTCTGACTTTCATTCCTACCTCCAGTTCCATGCCTCTTTAATCATTTCCTCTACATATACGTTGAACAGTACCGGTGACAATGGGCAACCCTGCCTTACACCTCTTCCTAACACTGCCCATCCGGACTCTCCGTTCCCCACTCGCACCTGAGCAGTCTGAGACATGTACAGGTTACGGATCAGTTGCTTGTCCCTTCAATCCATTCCTATTCGCTGCAATACACGAATTAAACTTTCCCAATTCACTCTATCAAACGCTTTTTCGAAATCTACAAAACAGGCAATAACGGTCTGATTGTATTCTATATTCCTTTCGATTAGTGATGTCATTGCTGCAATGGCATCACGCGTACCTCTTCCTTTCCTAAATCCAAAGAGGCAGGAAAAATGGATGAAAGGCGTATTGAGCGGTAGTGGAATGTTGAAGAGGGTAATAGAGGGGAGAATGTTGGGCAAGCGAGGTAAGGGTAGGAACAGGATAGGGATGTTGGAAGGGATGAAGGGAGGAAAGAAGTACACCGAGATGAAGAGGGACCTGATATAGATTAGTTTGCTAGGTGGGGAGTCACAAAATGTTTATTTGATAGTTGTGTCCATCCAAAAACCTACCTTAACCGGTAGATTACCTAATAAAATATATATATATATATATATATATATATATATATATATATATATATATATATATATATATATATATATATATATATATATATATATATATATATATATATATATGTATACATATATCCACATGAACTTTGTTTAAAATGAACGGGAATTTTTTCATTTTGCTGGTTTGGAGAGTCCGATTGTTAACTTTTTTTTATTATGTTGATACAGGAACCTGTACATGCCCCTGAAGTATTATAAAACTTTCAGCTGTTTTCATTGTGGATTGTTTCTGTGACAGCCACTAAGGTTAGACGTGTTTTATGAACTCGTCGATTTTCGTTTGTTGAAAGAAATGGATCAAAGAACTTGTATCAATTAAATAAAATTGGCAATTTTCCACTGGAAAATTGTCAATTTTATTTAATCATGTTAATCCACCATATCACGCCTCAAACGTCTCTTTTTAACTTGTATCAAATTTTGCGGCAACAATGAAATTAAATGTAACAAAGTGTGTGACATATTCACAAAGGCTTACGTTACCAGTGGATTTTCCTCTTCAGTCGTTAAATGGCACTTTTTTCAGATGCTTAATACAATATTAAAGGAAGTCAAAGATCAAACTCCATTGGTATTCTATCTAAAACAGAATCTATTTGCAATTCTCTCGCAGAACCTTTATACGAGATGAGTTAAAAAATGAACGGGAATTTTTTCATTTCGCGGGACTGGAGAGTCTGATTGACAAACTTTTTTTTATTATGTTGTATATACATGCTCCTGAAGTATGATAAGACTGTCAGCTGTTTTCATGGTGGACTTTTTTTGCGACAGCCACTAAGTTTTATGAGCTCGGCGATTTTCGTTTGTTAAATGAAATGGATCAAAGAAGTTGTATCAAATTTTGCGTCAAAAATGAAACAAAGTGTTTGAAATGTTAACAAAGGCTTATGGTGAGTCTGCTATGAGTAAATGAAGAGTTTACGAGTGGTATAAGCCTTTCCAAGAAGGCCGTGAAGACCTTGAAGATGGCGAACGCCCTGGACGCCCCAGCAGATGAACAATCGATGAAAACGTGGAAAAAGTGAAAGAAATGGGGATGAACGATCGCCGAATCACAATCAGAGAGGTCGCTGATGATGTTGGCATATCGATTGGATCTCGTCATGACATTTTTTCCAATTTTTTGGGTATGAAACGCGTGGCAGCAAAATTCGTTCCAAAATGACTTTTGCATCACGATAATGCACCAGCTCACACTCCATTGTTTGTTCTTGAATGTTTGGCCAAGAACGATTCTGTAACGATGCCCCAGCCTTCATATTCGCCAGATATGGCACCGTGTGACTTTTTCCTATTTCCAAAAATTAAGAGAACCTTGAAGGGCCGTCGTTTTACAGCCGTATATGACATTAAAAGCGCATCGTTGAAAGAACTAAAGGCTATCTCAAAGATCGAGTTTGAGAAGTGTTTCGGGGATCGGAAGAAGCGTTGGCACAAGTGCATAATCTCCAATGGGGACTATTTTGAAGGTGATAACATCAATGTATAAGAATAAATAAATATTATTGTCCGAAAAATTAAAATTCCTGTTAATTTTTAACAAACCTTATATATATATGGAAAAAATATACCTTATGCGTCACGAATGCGGCTATGTGATGTGAGTAATAATGTACACCGAGAAAGCACTAGCGCACAAAAACAGAAACACAGAAAAAAGAAACTCGCATGTATTCCGACTTTCAGGTGGCGCTGTCACCTTTCTCAATGTACTGTGTTTTTGTTCGCTACATCTTGATATAGATTATACACACACACACATACGAGTAGAAATAGGAATAGATTACATTCGTATACATAGTAATAGATTATAAAACAAAAATAAATTGTCTTTTTCGGCTCAAAGGGCGTTATTCACAGGGACGGAGTTTGCGCCTTAGGTAAAGACAGCGAATAGTAAGTTTTACGTGGAAGTCGTGACGAGTCTTTGGAAAAGCGCATCTATGGCAACGCGTCAGGAAGGAGATCTTTGAGAGTGTTGGTGTTATTTATTTAGGAGCATTGATGAAGACTTCAGAGAGAGCTCACGAAAATGCTTTCACTAACAATTTTATTAACAATAAATTCCGGTCATTTTCATTAGTATGCACTCCGAATGAATCGGTATCCTCACCAGACTCTTTAGGTGGCTGATTTTGAGATAAGCTTGAGGAAAATAAACAGAATATCCTCTCATGAATTGGCAGAGGAGTTAAATTTATCAATTTTTTTTATTTCTACTAATGCCATTTTCAAATTTTACACCTAGCACCACAATTAATCATTACGCTAAATGACCTGTTATTTTCACTAAATCAATGCCTATCACCTGCAATTTTAATTGATCCTCCTGAATTATTCGGCGTATGATATGAAATAACGGGTTTCAGTGAACGAATTCGCTTACTGATTAGGCCGATAAATGCAGGTATTAATGACGCGGAACGAAATCAATGAATTTCTTGGGGATATCTTGCTACCAAAATTAGTCTTCAAGCCAATAAGTGGTGTCACTAGTAAAGAAATGAGAACAAATCTGGCTCAGGCAACCCTTCAGGAGTAACACAGAAAACTGAGTTCATCATGCGAAGGATATAGATGCCTAATTCCCCAGTAAGCCTGTTGATAGTACGTGTATTTTCATGCGTGTATGTTAAAAAAGTTTTTGCATCAATGTGTACGCCACTATGGGTGAAGATTTGCATTAAAACGTTGATTTTTCTTGTGGTTTTGCTCTCTTTTGCGGATGGAGACTGAACACCCCCCGCCACACGCCCTTGCAGCGGCTTGCGGGGTATTTTGTAGATGCATACTAGTTGCTAGTGTATGAATTTGCATGTGTTTAAGTTAAAATGGTTTTTGCATGAATATATACGCCTCTGCGGATGTGAATTGGCATGAATGTTACCTTTGCATGTGGTTTTATTCTTTTTTGACCTAAAACCCCCGCTCCACGTCCTTGCGGTGGTTTGATGGGATAGATGTAATAGGGGGAAAAAGACCCGTCCGGGAAGCAATAGGCTCCCAGCAGGTTCGGAACTACAGTTGGATAAGTTTATTTCTCTCGCCAAATTGAATTTTCCAATGAGTTGATTTTCTCGTGCAAAATTACTTATTGTGTATTAAGAACCTTCAGATTCAACTCGCGGCAATGCCTGAAGTGTGAAAAGTCTTCTCCGACATTTGACCTTTGATGACTCGCTGACTGACCAAAGACATTCACTTATCCATGCGTATGTTCCTGTATGGAAATCTCACACTGAGCTACGAAATTAGACCTCCCCGCAGGCCGATTTCATTATGTCCTTCATTTCGACCGACAGAACTGGACTGATTGGAACAATATATTCAGCATATAATTACCGAAGTTATATCATGTAACACCAGTTTCCAATCAATTATGTGTATTTACGCACGTCCATCCCTGGTGTTTACCTAATTAAAGAATCTAGTCTTCTCACGAGTTCCTTTAAAACCTAAGTAAGGGAAAGGTGTCCATTATCACTTATGCTGTTCAACGTATATGTGGAGAAAATGGTTAAATGGGCGTGGGAGGAACTGGAGGTAAGGATAAAAGTCGGCAGAGAGTTCGTAGTATTAGCTAATTTTGTTAATGATCAAGCATTTATTTTCAGTCAGCAAAGGAATTTGAAGCACTGGTGAATGCATTGGAAAGTCAGTGCAATAGGTATGGGGTAATAATCATTGTAAATAAAATGAAGGATATGCGGTTTTCAAGAAGAACAGGAAGAGAATAAATATCAAAATAGGAGTTCATAAACTTGGGCAGGTGGAACATCTGCATAGTATTCTGGACCAAAATAGTAGGGACGTAAGGCGAAGAATTGAATCAGGCAAAGAAGCTTACAAGGGGGGAAGTATTGACGGCAGGGACGTTTGAGTATGGATGCCAAGGACAGACTCGTTTAAACTTTGATATGGGGCATAGTTTCTTACGGCGCGAAAATATGGTCATTGAAGCAGGATGATAGGTATAGATTGGAGGTTTTTGAAACGTGGGTGTGAAGAAGGATGGAGGAGGTTAACTGGAAGGAAAGAAAAACAAACGAGAAAGTGCTGGGAATGGTGGGGGAGGAGAGGGAGAAATGCAAAGGGTGGAGGAAAGATGGACACGGAGCGTTTTGATTGAAGCTAGGATGTTGAAAACTGCGGTAGAGGGGGGAATATTGGTTAAGCGAGGAAGGGGCAGAAGTAGGACAGATAGGGATGTTGGACGGAATGAAGGGAGGAAGTAAATATTCGCAATGGAAGGGGGTTTGCTGTAACGTCGGGATTTGAGCTTGTGCTTTGTTACGAGAGATGATGGAATTTCCGCTGTACGGTTTGGTGTCTTATGTCCATTCAAAACATAACACAACCTAAACATACAGGTAGAGCATTGATTTTAAAAAATATGGCACGATTTTCATTGATTTTACTCTATTCTTGCGTCAGCGGTGGCTGTTGAAATTCGAAATATGTTCGGTTGGCCAACGCCTACTCCTCAATTCCCAGATGTTACCTCACATTGGGGAGCTGGAACGGGCACAAAGGATCAGGAATACACTTTACATTGGTTTTCGTGAGAAATTAGCGATTTTGTGGTTGGATTCGTGCAACTCCCCGCGAACAAACACGTCTCATGCCCAATTTCTTTCTTGTCAACGTGTGGGTGACACCCACCGAAAATTTCAACATTTCTAATAGCGCTCGTAATGTATTCGACAATACTCGCTCATAGCGGTAGCAGGGATGTTTATTTATTTCCGTAAGAGTTGTAAACAGAACGGCAGCAGCAAAATTAGCATGTTTAAATTTGCAAACGCTCCTTATTTCGCTATGCTGGAGTCAAATAAATGATAATCAGTCAAAAAAGTCAATCATTATACCAGTACTATTGCACAATAAGATTAAAAACATTGCATACATTTCAATTTTTAAGAATACCTTAAATTAATAAAATATTAGATCCATATTTATTGAACACCGCTATTAATGTGATGAAAAAATATTGCATAACAATTACGAAATCTTTGAAAAAAAAATTTAACCAAAAATGTTAATATGGTATGGTTGCATTTTAATAATAGTAAATCTACCTCAAGATGGTAAACCGTGGGCCACCGAGCGTCCGCATTAGCTTAGCTCGATGTCAATTCCATAGGGGAAGGAGCAAAGGGTATTGACAAGGGAAATAATAGGTAAGGGAAGCAGACTACTAAGCCCGCTGACCTAGCAGTCAAGCAACGCTACAGGAGGCACGGCGTGGCCAAATCTGAAGTGAAGTTGTTTACGGGGAGACCGCTGACCTCATCATGGAGGACAACGGAAAACGAGATTCACGGAGCCTGGGTCCTCCGGGTGGATTTGCAGCTCAAGGAGCCGAAGGCCAATGCGAAAGCACCCCGACGCCCAACCACGAAGACGAAGGGAGGCTTGACATTCGCACCGGCCTTTCCTCATGAGAACCCATCGGTGTCGCAGCCGCCAGCTTTGTGCAAAAGGGATTCAACCCGGTCACTTCTTCCTCGTGGGCAGTGCGTACGGATATTTATTATTAGAAGAGTTCAGGTTCAAAAAATATACTCATATGAGACACATTTTATTGGCACTTTTAGTTAGCTACAAACGTACTTTACTTCTCTATAAATCGCCGTTAACTTCTAAGCATTTTTCGTACCGCTGCACCAGCTTCTTTAGCCCCTCTGCACATAAGCTCACCGCGGGAGAGTTGAATCAATTGACAACACCGTTCTTGAGTTCCTCATTGGTTTCGAAACGTTGTTCACCGAGCTACTGTTTCAAGTGCAAGAAGAGGAAGTAGTCGCTAGGTGAAAGGTCAGGACTGTACAGTGGGTGGTCAAAGAGTTCCCAAATAAAATCTTGAATTTCCTTATTGGCTTTGGAAGCAGTGTTTCGGAACCCACATTGAACACATTGTGTGGTATCCGAGGTTTTCCGTGACAATATTGTAGACAATAGTGCATCCAAGTTGAGGAAATTGTTCATCCAGGCCATTAATCGTCAATCGACGATCACATCGCAATTTTTGCACCTAGTTGCGAAACAATTTCATCGGTCAGAATATTGAGCCTGCCACTTCTCTCTTCGTCATGGACATCTGTTCGTTCATTTTTAAAATCACGGCGCCATTGTCTAACTTTTCCTTCACTCATAACTGTAGGTCCATAAACTAGGAATAACTCCCGAGGAATATCAGCAGCCGACAATCCTTTTGCATACAAGAATCTAATGACAAAACGCACTTCACAGCTGGCGGGATCAACGATTGTCGCGGACATTGTTGTTTGCATGCACAGACATGCAAACGAACTCTGAAACAAAAAAATATTGCTAAAGCTTCTCAATGAATCAGTAGATGGCGAAGCAGGAGTGAAACTATGTTATGAAACGCCATATTTAAATATAAGCAAAAGGCTCTTACTTTATGAATATACCTCGTATTTAGCCTTAGTCTGAAGACACCATTTTTGGGCCTTCACGACGGACTATTAACAGTGATAACAATGAGACGATTACGAACACCCAAGCCCAAAGTGGAGAAAAACCCACCCAGGTGGGAATCGACCCCACAACCCATGGATTTCCAGACGATGACGTTATATACAAATATGTGTATACATATATATACATATATACACATATATACAAATATATACATATATATACATATATACATATACATACATATAGATGATTTCTTCGAAGTAACACGGAAGTGTTGCATAAAAAACTTAGACAGTAACACACAGCACGAAAACACAAAAAAAGAACACTCACCATAATATCTTGATAATTTCGACGGACTCGAGCTCCGTCTTCTTCGGAAGATAAGATATGACTAAGGAAAAGGGTACGCGGTGCAGAGAGAGTATGGGACGAGGGAGAGGGGAAAAAACAAGTAGTGGGGGAGGGGTGAAGGAGGGGTATATGGAGGGGGAGAAAGCGGAGCGGGGAACAGGTGGTGGGAGAGGGGTGAAGGAGGAGGTTATGGAGGGGGAAAGGGAGGCCAGAGGGGAGCGGAGATGAAATAAGGAGGATGCGGAAATAGTAACAAGCGACACAGAAAACTAACAATTCATCCACAGATCCCACAACACCCATGACCATGGCATCAAATCACCAAGTCATCATAAGGGCTCGACAAGTCAAAACCCAGCACAAGGTTGACAAAATGTATGCGGATGAATAAATTGTCCCACCACCTCGCAAGAAACAAATCCACCTCCATCCACCCCAGCCCCCCCCCATTTAGTGAACGACATTGAGAACCGGATGTTGATAGGCTTTACACAGCCATATAAATGCCAATTCCGTTGTTTTTAATTTTATAGGGTTATCGGATGGGGGAAGGGATGCTAGCACGGAAACATTGTAACAGTAGTTGAAGGGGGTGTTGTGGTGGGTTGCATGTTTTGGGATGGGAAGACCCGCGGACAGGGAAGAGGGATGACATGAGGCGCGATGATTGTTCACCCTGAGGATCAGGGGTGTAGAGCACTGGCCTATATAGAATGCCGGGCAGAGTTTGCAAGTCAGAAGATAGATTACATTCTGAGATGTGCATGAGGAGTGGGGGAAGGGCGGGAGAGAGTTAAAAGGTGGTATGGAGAGGGGTGGAGTGGTGAAAATAGGACATGTTTTGCATCTTGCTCACAAGCACGGAGTGGGTCTGATTCTGGGGGTGGGAGGGGATTTGGAAAGAGGCTTGGTGGATTTGAGGAGATCTGATAGGTTGGCGGGCCGTGTATATATATATATATATATATATATATATATATATATATAAATATACATATATATACATATATATATACATATACATATATATATACATATATGTACTTTTACATTTGTTATCTGCTCAAAACCGCCTTCCCCACCTTTCCTGTGTTGGTCTTGCATGTGTTTTCCTATCCCCTTTCCTTATATGTCTATTTCTATGTGCGAAAATAATATTTGTTCGCCGTATGGCGGGAATTTCAAGTTGAAATACATATATATATATTATTATTATTATTAGGTAATCTACCGGTTAAGGTAGGTTTTTGGATGGACACAACTATCAAATAAATTTTTTGTGACTCCCCACCTAGCAAGCTAATCTATATCAGGTCCCTCTTCATCTCGGTGAACTTCTTTCCTCCCTTCATCCCGTCCAACATCCCTATCGTGTTCCTACCCTTACCTCGCTTGCTCAACATTCTCCCCTCTATTACCCTCTTCAACATTCCACTACCGCTCAATAGGCCTTTCATCCATTTTCCCTGCCTCCATAGGATTTCTCTCAACAAACCCCTCTCCTCCCCCACCATTTCTAGTACTTCCTCATTTGTTTTCCTTTCGGTCCATTTCACCTTCTCCATTCTTCCCCACACCCACATTTCAAAAGCCTCCAATCTACGTCTATCCTCCTGCTTCAGCGACCATGTTTCCGCGCCGTACATAGCTACGCTCCATATCACAGTTTTTACGAGTCTTGTCTTAACATCCCTACTCAACGTCCCCGTCATCAACTCCCTCCTCCTTGAGAAAGCCTCCTTGCCTAGCGCAATTCTTCTCCTTACGTCCCTACCACTTTGACCGTATTGGTCCAAAACACTTCCGAGATATGTAAACTGTTCTACCTGCTCTATTTTTTCCCCACCTATTTTAATATTTAGCTTAGCCTTTTTCTTTCTGGAAAATCGCATAACCTTTGTTTTATTAATATTGATTCTCATCCCATATTTATCGCACTGAACCTCCAATCCACTCAACAATGCTTGCAACCCCTTGCCTGACTGAGCAACTAATGCTTGGTCATCAGCAAACCTAACCGATTTTACGAATTCCCATCCGACTTTCATTCCTACCTCCAGTTCTTCCCATGCCTCTTTAATCATTTCCTCTACATATACGTTGAACAGTACCGGTGACAATGGGCAACCCTGCCTTACACCTCTTCCTAACACTGCCCATTCGGACTCTCCGTTCCCAACTCGCACCTGAGCAGTCTGAGACATGTACAGGTTGCGGATCAGTCTCCTGTCCCTCCAATCCATTCCTATTTTCTGCAATACACGCATTAATTTTTCCCAATTCACTCTATCAAACGCTTTTTCGAAATCTACAAAACAGGCAAAAACGTCCTGGTTGTATTCTATATTCCTCTCAATTAGTGATCTCATTACTGCAATGGCATCACGCGTACCTCTTCCTTTCCTAAACCCAAACTGATCATCCCCTAAGTAATCATTTGCCTTACTCTCTATCCTTTTGTTGATGATCCTGAGAATAACTTTAGCTGCGTGGGATATCAAACTTATTGTTCTGTAATCCTCACATGACGAAGGCTTTGCCTTTTTTGGAATAGGAACTAACACCGATCTCACAAAATCTTCCAGCCAGATTCCTTCCTCATACATATATATACATATATATATATATATATATATATATATATACATATATATATATACATATATATATACATGAATAGACATATATATATATGTACACATAGAAGTAGTAATTTTTATGGAAGGCGACCGAAAACGAAGGTCGTTTGCGCCATTAGGGATGGTTGGGAAAGGAAGGGTGTAGAGAAACCCGGCGTCGGCATTAGCCTACTCTTGTCGGAAAGCACCGAGGGATCCGCAGTTAAATATCCCATCCGACGGATGTCGTATTCACTCAAAGTGCTCTCCATTTCTAGTAGGGATTGGGAAACCGCTGAAAAATATTGGTTGCCTCCAGGATTTTAACCCGCGTACTCTCAGCGGGAAGCCTGTACGTTAGCCACCGCACCATCCCGATCAAAGTATATGTATATATAAAACATAAACACAGTAATCAACCCTATGTGATAGTAGGAGAGTTCACCCAGTACTAAGCCAGACCTCCAGTGAAATTCACACATCAGGATAAGGGGGCAGTTCCTTTCTCTGTGCAAATTATGGTGTCCAGGGAAGACCTGGTACCCGAAAAATCGCAAAGCTTAGGTGTCGCTGCAGGTGCCCAGAGAGGCTTGCCTGGGAATCTAACCAGTGCCCTGCGGTCAGTAGCCCAACGCTCGTTGGGCAACTGACCTGAAGGGACTCACGGGGAAACTACTATCACACGGATATTGTCTCCACCTCCAAAGACACACGTAGTGAATGTGAAAAACCGCAGCAGGTGGGCCGGGGAGGCGTCACGCCCTCCCCCTCCACAGAGCGAGAAGGACGAGGGATGGAAGGAGAAACTTGAAAATAAACAAACCAGGGTAAGTAATATTGTAACGAGCACTATATTCTTTAATGGCAGTCCCATGCGGGAAGTGTTTTGACAACAAAACACACGAGATTAGTGAAAGTTAATGAATTTGAGTAAAACTAATTATTCTCTAGACGATGAGGGTGACAAGTGGGATTTTTGTTATCTATAACTTTGCAGTTGCTATCCCGTATTGTCCGTGGGAAGAAGGAGTCCTTGATTCTGCTAGTTCTGGCATATATTTCCCGAACTTTATTTCGATTCATAATCTAAGCGACCAATGCAAGCTAGAGTGGGAATAATTTGTGAGACCTCGGCGCTGAAATACGAGTGGCACGAGACGTGGGAGTACCAAATACTCGTATGTGGTTTTAAATTTAGTTAGAAAGTTATTTCTTCCAATGATTCCCAAACCAATTGCTGTCACTGTCCCAAATGTCACTGCGGTGGACACCCAATTTAGTCTTACCTCCGCCCCGGTATTTACTTCCTCCTTCCAGTGACGTCATCAGCCCGGAAAATACACACTGACGATACAAACAGCAATCTCCTCATTATCCGTTATCAATTTATCCGCTCGGCTTTCTATCAAGTTTCTGTTTCACCAGAGGGTGAATCGTGAAAATTGTTGCACCTAACTCATACAATTCCACTTAATCAAAGGCTCGTTTCCCGCGGCCTCGGAGAAAAGATATTCAGTAATGCGTGAAGATAGAAAAAAGGAATGTCATCCTCCCTTGTTCCTCTTGAGAAGTACGTTGATGGAAAAAACAAACCAAAATTCGTTTTTAGCTGGCACCATGCTCTAATTCAAAATGTGCGGCATTCATGGCGTGAGAGCGGCTGTACACCTTCCAAATGATCACAAAATACGACAAGTTGCGGTACTTAAAATTAAAATATCTTTTTGGGGGTCACTTATTTTATGATAAAAAAATTTCTGACCACAATACATATATTTGTCTCTAGTCTGTGCCTCTGAAATGAGAAATCGGATGATTTCGGAATACTTTGCGCTTTTCTCATCCGCCTTGAAATCCTATCCCACCGTGGCCGGATGTAAAGGAATCAATAGAGCGTACTCGGAAATGTTTAAACAGTGTACCTACTCGTCATGTGCGCATACTCTTAATTCATTTAGAAAAGAGGTAATACGCTTACAAATGAATTTTGCGCAAATATTCCCGGACAGAATTAGTACTTAAAATTAAAAGTGAGGAAGAGGTGTGGCCATTTGCACCGCTAAGAGATATACAAATAACGAAACGCTCTCAAGAGTCACACAGTTAACGAACCTTTCAAGGAATGGAGTTTTGAACTACTAGATAACCCCTTCAAACGGCACTCGAGCAAGGATTGGGAATCCAATGAGACCTCCGTCACACCATTCGGAGTTTGAACCCGGGTTCCTCCTTTGAAAGCTACGTAGTATTCCAGTCGTCACATCAAGAATCGTGGCGCGAATATCTCCGTAATCGGCGTGCGACCCCAACTCTACTAAAGCTGGGTTTCCCTACGCTGCCAAATACGTAGTGTGGCCTAAAGCTACTTTTCCATGCATGAACATCAGTTACGGTTCAGTAGATTACGGAGCCAAAGGAACGTAGATTCCCAAAAAAGCTGCGATGACGCAGGCGGTTGTCTAGCACTCATCTCTCGGCGCAGGCTGCGTCGCAGCAGCGAGCGAAATCCGACGCACCCCATCTCTCATTACAACTAGAACACTCAGCGAGAGAGCCGGGACCATCTTTCTCCTCCGCACGCCGGCGTGAAAATCGGAACGAAGCCGCATTGCCATGCATCTTTTTTACGTTACTTTACCGCAGCTGCTGCAGAGTCACCGATGGTGCCCTTCTAGCGCCTAGCGGGACGAAACAAGACCGCCGGAAAGCCATTACAGATTCATGTTTCGATGATGGATGAATATTTGACAGATAAGTCTTGGGCTTTTCTCGAGACTACCACCATGGCTCACAGCCTTTGCAGATCAGCAGAGAGAGATTCAGCTCCTTGGGCATCGTACCCTATGCTGGCGAACAGCGTTCTGATTAGGGGATCGGGATAGGGAGAAATCGGACGAATGAATTCGTAGCTAAGTCCATGACGCACGCCATTGCGGCGATGTAATGTTAAATTGGGTGCACGAACACAGGAGTGAATGCGGCGGTGGCTTTCGCGTGTAGTCTCGTGGCCCAGACTACGAACCTCGCCATAATAGAATTCATGCAGTGTGGCGATTGCGTTTAATTGTTGTCACGTGGATTCGAGTTTTTTGAAGCCTAAACTGGATTGATAGCCCTTCGCCGGCCCAGGAAAATTGAACCGCTTCGTGCAAAATCTGCCACCGTCTTTTTCATATTTTTTTCCAAGTGTGGGGCCTAAATTTTCACATCCGCACAGAAAAATGTATGCAAGTGATAAATCAACGGAGAGATAGTAATATTTTCGAAGAGCGGTGCAATTGTGTGCAGAAACTTCTGGGATAAGGGAAACTGAATGCCCAAGCGAACTGCCGCGGACTTATCCCAAACCTGTCCTTCGAACATCCTGCCCGAACAAAAAACGGGAACGACATAACTGTTTGCGCGGATTTAGTATATTTTTTTGGTTTCAGTTCGCAAAAACTACCCAACTGCAA